>JBBNBP010001362.1:0-15582 GCA_039737535.1 Lagodon rhomboides | reverse complement strand
TCACTCACCAAATTCAGTCAGGTAAAATCGCAGAGGCCAGGGGCCAGTATTCACAAAGGATCTTAGGGCTCAGAGTACGCTCCTAACTGGTGAATTTAGGAGAAACTCCTAAAAATAATGGGCGTGTCAGTCTTAAATTTAGGACTCCTAATTTTTTTCACTAAGAGCAATTCACAAAGTATTTTAGGCCTAAAAGTAGCACCTAAGTCTGGGAGAGTTTAAAAGTCCTCGAGAGGACTCCTGAACTCAGTAAGACCTATTCACAAAGAATTGGAAAATGGCTGCGAGACGAAATGTTTTGGAGACAATGGAAGGATGTGGATTGATCAAGAGATATAGGCTAAATCGTGAGGATATAAAACTTGTTGTGGAATTAGTGCGGGATGCAATAACAATAAAAAATAAATTAATAAATAAATAAATAATTGCGGCATCAAAAGATGAGGATGTGTTCGTCAATAGAAAGAAAGTACATTCCATCAACACGCAGATTGTTTTTGATGCAACTTTTAACATTCTTGATGTTGTTGCAAAGTGGCCTGGGTCTACCCATGATCGCATATTTTAATGGAGAGCGGTCTGAGGCAGCTTTTTGAGAGGCACCATGTACCAGCTGGGTGTCACTTGCTGGGTGACAGTGGCTATCCCTGCAAGACGTGGCTCTTGACACCCTATCTGAATCCACAACCGGGAGCACAGTTAAAGTAGGATATAACATGTAAGTGATTATGCAGATTACGCTTAGTCCTATGCGTAAAAAAACATTGTATTGTCATCTTTTATTTGTTTAATCCATATTTATTATTGTTTACTGTTTTCATCCATATATGTTAGAGCACACAAAAATACACGAAATGTTGTGGAGAGAGGAATTGGGCAGATGAAACGTCGATTTCATGTCCTGCACGGCGAAATATACCTCAGCCCAGAGAGGACAAGTACAGTGATCACTGTATATGTGGTCTGCACAAACTTGTCAAGCTGCGTGAGTTCGGTAAAGTTGGAAATATATTCACAGATTCGAACTTCACGGATCAATAACTCATAAACGAAACATTATTAAAACACAAACGACGACTCTTAACTACCGTAGTAAGGTAGACAACGAGCTACAACCGTATTTTCATCAAAACGAGCGATCCTCCGGGCTGGACACATAACACTGGTCTCTGTGGTCAGCCGTCTGTGAGACGAGGGCGCAGGGACCGTCTGAGACCAGTGTTACGTGTCCAGCCCGGAGGATCGCCCGTTCGGATGAAAATACGGTTGTAGCTCGTTGTCTACCTTACTACGGTAGGTGAGAGTTGTCGTTTGTCTTTTAATAATGTTTCGCTTATGAGTTATTGATCCGTGAAGTTCGAACTACTGTGAATATATTTCCAACTTTACTGAACTTCATGCGTGTATTCTGCTAACTGTACTGTCCATAACTACTTGATAGGAATTAATTTCTAGCCTAAGCTATTTCCTTGTTTTTCGGTGATTTAGTGGGCTCGTTTGTGGGATGTTGCGGATGAGTTTCACCGAGACCGCCTCGCTCTGAACAACCAATCACCGTACTGACCGCTTCTAAAGTCGTGCACGAGAATCGACGTAATCCATAGCAACGGCGCGTCACTCTTAGTTCACTCTTAGTGATTTATCCTTAGTATGAGTAGGTCTCAGCGGATTTGTGAATAACTTTTAAGAAAAAACTCCTACGTAAAATGTTTTAGCGCGAGTTAGGAGCACTCCTAGCGGTAAGATAAAATGCTTTGTGAATACGGCCCCAGGTGAATATTTCTGAGTAAGGATGATTGTTGTGGTGTTGGTTGAGTGGTGTAGAAATAGTATTTACATTTTAAAAGTGTTTCAGCCATTTAAGTCACAAAGAATGTTTCAAGAAAGAACTTCAGAACTTTCAGAATAAAATGCTGTATAATAATGGGTTAGGTTAGGAGTAAGTGTGTCTTTGTTCCTCACCAAACTTATTTTCCCTGGACGCAGAAGGCTGCAATGCAAAGCAACAGGAGGAGCAGTGGTGCTACAATGACTCCAATAATTGCATAGAGTCCTATGAGAGGATCTGGAACCAAAACAGAACATTCACACTTTGAGCCCTTTCACATTGGTGCAATTGTGTCGAAATTGATGTTTGACTAATTCTCATCTGAACTAGCATTGGAGGTGTTCAGCCTGTCGCCTGCATCTCTTCATCTAACAACTCAATGAGGCTTCTTCTTGTTCCATGACTCCCTCCAATAATTTGGACTGATGCACTGACAAAAGTCCTGAAACTGACCGTCGTTTTGTTTTGTAGGCTGATCATTTGTAGGCCGATATTAAGCTGACTGACAAAACCAGCGCATTTCCTGTAACAACTTCATATTAAAGTCAACCTGTGTCTCACCAACTTCTATGCTCAGTTTCTCGCACAAGCACTAATTTAATCTCAGATTAGCTCTCATCGGAGTTTAGGAAACCTAGGTTTCAAATGATTAAATCAAGATTTAGAATTAAGCAAAGCTCTGTTGGACCATTAACAATAGATTTAGAAAAATAATCAATTTGTGTGCTGTTGGGATCTAGTAAATAAAAAGAAGAGGAAGAAACATCAACTTCTAGCTGTTCTGTGTTTATTAATAAACTAGCTAAAAGAATGAACTTGAATTACTTAAATTAAATGAACTCAACCGTACATCCTGCTGCTTTTCAGCTGTTTCTGGAGTCATGTTAAGTTATTGCTGGTGAAAACATTTCAGTCTCTCAGATCAGCAGCAGAGGGAGGACTTCAACCATATTATCATATAAAAGGAGCCAATTCTTTCTTGCCTGTCAGAGCTCTTCACAGGTGAGAGACAATCTGATCACCCGCCCATCTGCAATCAGGACAGAAACTCTCCTCCCACTGCCAGGGTAAAACAACAGCTGATCCAGCTTGGTCCTTCACTCACTCGTCTTTATCAAATCAAGATGAGAACGTTATTGTTGCTGCTTCTCTACTGTCACGTTTCATCACCAGGTAAGATCACATTTTAAACCTTTAAACTCTTTAAACTTCACAGTCCACTCGACTCTTTCCTCTGAGTTTCAGTTTTACTTTCAGTGGAGCAGCAGAAACTGTACTTTGTGTGGGTCAGTGCAGAATGATGTGGGCCATCTTTTCCCAGAACAAAGAAGGACTTATAAAAATGTAGAAGTAGCAAAAATGACTTCGGTCAAGCCCGCCTCCACTCTGAAAACCACGGTCAAACTAGCCCCCAGTTATTTTGTGGTGCCTGTATATAGTAGATATTACGGTAATGTAGTCCAAGAACAGAATTCAAAATAAAAGCACCAACTTATGAATATAATTTGCAAGAAATCACATTCACATGAAATCATTCAGTCAGTCAGTCTGTTAATTGACTGATGAATTAATTAAACGATTAGTTCATTAAATATTAAATGAATTTATTCATTGATTATTTACTTAATTCATTTTACCATCGTAATTCTGATCACATTGAAGCCTTAGAAGATGTAGGCCATGATATTTCAATTGTGTAAATAATTAGTCCAACAAATAAAATAAAAACAATATCTTGAGATTCTGATGAGGAATTTCAAAATAAAAGCCCACTTAATAGTCAAATTCTTTTAAATATTTCCCTCAAATTTAGATTGATATTGGAGGGAAACTGCCTGTTTCCAAAAACTAATTTTAATTCAGACTGATAGTACTCCACATCAGAGAGTCACTAATGCAATATCAAAGTTCTGATGTGGAATTTCAAAATTAAAGCCCTAAATTAAAATTTAACGCAAACACACACACTTCATATCATACTTATATTTTCACTTAGCATCATATTTATGATCAGTGTTATTTATATGCTCCTTTGTTTGTCCTGCAGTGCTACATTCCATGAAGTTTTTCATAACTTCATCAACTGGAATCCCAAACCTCCCAGAGGTCGTGGTGACACTAGAAGTTGATGAACTTCTGTTTAGTTACTGTGACAGCAACAAAAGGCTGGACCTAAAACTGGACATCGCTAAATCATTCTGCACAGAGAATCCTGAGCGGTTGGAGTGGTACAGACAACAGTGTTTCCCCTTTCTGACAAACTCCCTCAAAGCCTACACTATCATTTTGATGCAACTCTTCCTCCAAACTGGAGGTACAGTATGTAACATGTTATAGCCTGTTTAACTTTTTACTGTTCTGCATCTTAGTTGTAAAGTGACCCAGGGCCTCAAGATACCAATCAGTTCAAACTCTAACATCATTTTACACATAACCTGAAATAGAGATTGACGTAAAGTAAACCATCATATCAGTTTGTCTTCAGTGGTTCAGCCACTACCTGTCATTCATCATGTTAACATTAATCAGCTGCTAGTTAGACTTGTTGCTGAAGCTGTTAAACACGAACTACTGATAATAATCTGATTACTCATGATCACACACGTCTAAAAAAATAGCAGTCATCACACAATTCACAATGTTTTTAAGATCATCTTTCCACTGAATGTTTCATCTGTGAATCAGTGTTAATTACAGTCTCTGTTTCTGTCTCAGGTGTCCATGTTTTACAGGCAGTGGGAGGCTGTGAGTGGAATGATGAGACTGGAAAGGTCAAAGCTTTCCTTCAGTTTGGTTATGATGGAGAAGACTTCATAGCATTTAATGCAAAAACATCTACATGGAACGCTCTAAGACCTGAGGCTTTCCCCACAGAACTGTTATTGGACGCAAATTTAGGATTAGGAAAAAACCTTAAGACAGTTTTGACTCAGACCTTTCCAGAGCACCTGAAGACATATGTGGAATATGGGAGGAGCTTTCTGCTGAGAACAGGTAGAGTCGCCTGAACTTATGTAGTTTATTAGATACTAAACTGTCATTGTATTTTTAATCCAACTGTCTCGAGGCAGGGGAAATTGGAGGTGGACCCAAATGCAGACTCGAAAGAGGCAAGATAAGGTAGAACAAAAAGCGAGCTTTATTTACAAAAAGCTGAGCTATACAAAACCCATGGGAACAAATGAAAATGAGTCCAAGGACCAAAAAACAAAGTAGCAAAATAAAACAGTTAAACAAAGTGCTACAAAACAGCTTCGACAAAGTTCAAATCAAAATGCAAAAATCTAAATCCAAAAACACATACCGGGGAACAGGACACACTGGCGGAAACACAAGGAACTTCAAGGATATCACACCAACAGAAACAAACAACGAACCGACAAGGAGTGCATGGAGAACAGAGGCTTAAATACACAGACACACTGATAAGGGGAAGAGGACAGGTGAGATAACGAGGGGGGAGCACAGAGGAGAAATAACAGTGACAGACAGAAGGAGACATACAAGCAACAAGGGGAAAAAAGAGGGGAGAGCACAGGAGACACTGAAAGGACACAAGAGGACATGGAAATCAAAACATAAGACACAACACAAAGACACCGACTCATGAACCATGACACCAACCTGTCTGACATCAGCTTTTTCTGTAGTGGTTACATTTGTTTTAGTCCTGACCAATCACGGACATCTTTGGGCGACATCACTCACCATCAAAGCTCAGACTGTGATGCCACAGTTAGTTTAAGGAAAGTGATTTTACAGTTTCGGTGTTTCAGAATAGAAATAGTTCCACTGAACATTGACACTGTGATTGACGAGCTGACTGTGAATCATAAGAACAGACAGACATTGTTCTTCTCTGACAGTAGTGAGCGTCTTTAGTGGTGGTGTAGTTCCCTCCTCTGTCTGTATACAGATCATGTGGAGGCTGTGTAGCAGATGTGTTGTTATGTACCCCGTCATTATGACACTGTGGTCTGGATACATGGATCACTTTACTTGGCCACCATCAACACTGTCCTCCTGCTTTTTAAAAATCAATATTTAGTCTATTACAAACTGTCACAAACACATGGGCAACATGAGTCACATCGTGCTGCTGGTTTCATACTATTCCCCTGATCAAAAAAGGATGTATATGATGCATCATTTTTAATATTCTAAAAGGTTTGCAGATGTTCCTTAAGGAACAAAATGCATCCAATACATTTGTCAACATTTGCTTGAAACCACTTTCACACCTGTTAGCTTACAGTGTACTGGTGTACTGTTCTTATATATTCAGTTAGCCAAATATCAGCCTGTGTGGAAAAGATACCTTTTATTGTGTATTGGAAGTAAGTGAGAACTTTTATTGTGAAGGAACAGGAAGTTGGTGGTTGGCGCTTTTGATTGTGTGTGACCGGCGATGTTTGCTAATAAAGGAGTTGTTGAACTACAGTAAAAGTTGGTATTCATATCGAGTAACAACACCTTCTGTTATTGATTCATATTCAATTTCTTCATCTTTCTTTTACCTTGTTTTTTTTCCTCTCTCTCCTCTTTAATATCTCTCTCTTTACTCTCCAGAGCTTCCCTCAGTGTCTCTCCTCCAGAAGACTCCCTCCTCTGCAGTCAGCTGCCTTGCTACAGGTTTCTACCCTCACAGAGCCTCACTCGTCTGGAGGAAAGATGGAGAGGAGCTTCATGAGGAGGTGGACCACGGAGAGATCCTCCCCAACCACGATGGAACCTTCCAGATGAGTGTTGACCTGAACCTTTCATCAGTCAGACCTGAAGACTGGAAGAGGTACGACTGTGTGTTTCAGCTCTCTGGTGTGAAGGACGACATCATCACCAAACTGGAGAAAGATCGGATCAGAACCAACGAAGGTAAGAGTGAGATCAGAGGGTGCTGAAGGGGAGTGCATAGGAACAACAACAAAAACAGTAAAAATAAACTAATTGTTTTAATTTGTTCTAACCTGCTTCATCTGCATCAGTCTTAATTTATCGTATTCAACAGTGAAGCCCAGTAACATGACCGTCCTCGTCACTGCTGCAGTGGTTGTTCTTGCTCTCATTCTCATCGGTGCTGCTGGATTCATTGTTTACAAAAAGAAGAAAGGTGAGAGAGAAAAAGATTTCAGTACTTTGATTTCAGTCTTTGAGTTGATTTCTTTTATTCAGGTTGCTAAATTAAAACAAGCATCAGAGAAAGTAAATACAGTCAGCACTAAACAGACTGAGTATAAACAGATACTCAGTCTGAGTGAGTAGAAGAGAGGAATAAAGTGACTAAAGATAATCTGGCATTTACAACTGTGACTGAAATTATTTGTCTCGTTTTGATTTCAGCCATCAGCCCTCCATCTTGTAAGTAAAACTTACTTTGGTTCTATTTCAGCTGATCTGACTTACACTTCATGTTTTAGATTAAAGAATGTTTCACATTATTGTGCAGATTAACTTTTTCAACACTGTTTCCTGTATTTATTGTTTATAAAAGTTTAATACAGGATATTTGTTTCTAAACCTGCAGCTCCTGACAACAGCAGAGAGCTCTCTGAGCAGCTGAATCCAAAGACCTGAATGACAAACACACTCAGTGACTCTCCTGGTGTCACTTTATTTAGCTTTGATGAACTAAAAGACAGTTAAAGAGTAAAAGATGGCTTCTTGCAATAACAGTAAAGTTACATATAAAAAAGGACTGGATGAAAAGGTGGAACTTTTCTATGTTCTAGTGCTCTGATTGTTTTTTCTATTGAGTGCTGTTTTCTTCCTCTAATAATGTTCAGCTGAGGAGAAGCCAGATGATGCAGCTCTAATTATCATTAAGTAAGAGAGAGTTAGCAAAGCGCTACACCTGACCATGTGAAGAGACATTAATGTAAGATAGTTTGGTTTTGGACTTCTAATACCTGATTTGTTGGTGTGCTGTCAGTTGTCTGCGAAGAGCAAATGGAAGTACTGACCCGTTCTGTGTTCTTTCTGTTACAAATAGTTAGTTGTTAAAGACCAATTTAAGCTAAAAAGAGATGCACATCGAACCGTTTCATTGGACCAGTATGAAATGATAAAACAGGCTTCTTCGGACCTCTTCAACTACTTTTGCAGAAGGACTTTGAAATGAAGTATTTTTGTGACTATCAACAGAAAAAAACGAAAAACTATATATATATAAAAAAAAACTGTAACCAAGCGAGCAAGAATGGCGAAGAAGAAGCAGCCAGAATTTCCCAATGCTAACATGCTAGCTTGACGGGGTGACTACTAACTAAGGGTGTCACGATTTCGATTTTAAATCTACTGCTAGCTAAGCCAGTAGCTGTTAGCTACAGCCAGTCTAACGATAGCATGGTGTTACATCATTCCTGTTCGGCTTCCGGACCGTGGTCGGAAAGCACAGGGGAGATGATTTCCTCCAGGGCCGAAGTTTCTGTTTCCCTTCGGGGTGAACCCGCTTTCACGTGTTAAGCTGGTCGGGAAATAATACCAGGGAGCTTTGCTGTATCTTGAGGAGCCGTCACCTTTATTCACAGCCAAACTGCAGCCTATATTGTGCACTTTATTGCTGTCGCTGCTACTGCGACTCCTTTCGCCTCTCCTTCCATTACCTTCCCATTCATTCACTGTCCGCACGTATGCACGCTCCCTCACTCTCGCTCGCCCACTCACACCTTCGCACTTCACGGACACACACCTCACGCACCGCCCTATTCCTGAAAGGGGCTACGCCACTCTTACAACAATCGCAACTGCAGCTGCAGGAGACCCATCGACAGAACTTGAACCCCCTCCTCTTTCACTGAAGTCGCCGGTGCGGAAGTATTTTGGATTTCACAGTTGTCTGGCCATAGAAATGTAAATAGTTAATATTTTGACAATGTGTTGAATTTGACAATGTAGTGTGGTACATTGAGAACAAAGGTCAGATATTATACTGCATAAAAGTCTAGTCTAAAAATGGCATAGCAACCTGTGCTTAAAAAAAGAATAAATGTAAAAATCGAAATCGAACCTTGACCTTAGAATCGAAAATGTAATCGAATCAAAGATTTGGAGAATTGTGACACCCTTACTACTGACATTAGCCATGTTTGTTGTTTACTTTCATCTAACTGTACAACAAGTCTGTCTGTATGTATGTAGGTTATATGTTGTTCACTTCATCTACTTCACACTCAGCAGGTTTGTTGCTGAGGACTGAAGGAAGTGCAGTGTCAGTTTTGTTGTTGGACAAACGACATGACTGAAACTGGCTCACACATGATCTTTCATCTTTCATCATGATGTATGATGAGATTAGCATTGTGCAACAACTGCCTGGAGTATCACATTGCAGAAAGACAAAAAAACAAAGCAGAATGTTTGAGAGTCTCAATGAGTGGGGAGGTGCAGTGAATGCAGGTTTTTTATTCTTCAGTGAGAACTGGAAGTGAGATTTTACGTTAACGTAACAATAATAGTTTGCTAGCTAACATTAGCTTCGAGGGCTAGAATGTTTGTGGTTGTTTAGTCGCACCATCAGCTGCTCAGGATGCCTCTCTCATTGGTTGTTGTGGTCCGGCTCAGAAAGGACAGAATGTAACTCCTGACCATCAAACATGTTTGATCTTACCAGAGCTCTGATGAGTCTGTGAGCAGTTCAGTACAGCACATTATCAGATCATCTGTGGGGAAACCGCTTGGTTGTATTACTAGTTCTGTTGATCTTGGGTGTTTTTTACATGTGAGTGAGACATGAGGTAGTTGTAGGAAAAGCAGCCGAGACCAATATTGAAAACTTAAAGGTGCAGTGTGAAAAATTGGCCATCTGTCAAATTCATACTCATAACAATCAGCACATTTGTCTTGGACACAATCCATGAAAGGTTCCTCATACCACCAGGGTTCTTATCTATGGTAAGACTGGTTGAACCAGACAGCAGTGGTGGTGGTTGGACTGCTCAGTGATCTGTGGGATTCAAGGGAAGTTTCCAGCAAAGTGGGAGATGTACAGTATATCAGCAAATGTAAAAACTCTGAACTCATGTGACTAAACATGTAAAACATGGAAACTCAAATGTATTTTTCTTTTATTTTGTGCTGATTTTTGTTTTTTCAGTAAAATCCTCAAAGTCAAAAAAGTTTTGCTTTTTGCTTTTTTTTCTATGTCAACATGCTCATTTGTGACGACACTTCAATATATTACCTGAACATTCAGTATTCTCACAGAGGATTTGAATGAGGAGATTGATATCAATGTTAACTCTGAGCAGAGTTACCCCCAGACAAGGTTAGCTTAGCTTAGTATGAACACTGAAGTTAAACAGCGAGCCAGTATCTCTGTTAAAGGAGCCTTCTGATAACTAAACAGCTGACTGACTGATGTCCTGTAATGCTTTAACTATATGAGGAGGTCATAAGATACGTTTAGAAAGAAAAAGAAACAAAGTGAGACTGAGAGACTCAGAGTGAGATACATGTTGAAACATGTTTATTCACAGCAGTGATTTGAGCTGACGGTTAACACAAATTAAATGTACAAGAGACATACAACAATCAGAGAAATGACTTAAACACACAGGTACCCTGAGAGAAAATGATTAAATGTTACTACATAATACTCTAAATAATCAATATCACCTGTTTCTGTGTGATTCTTGACTGTTCACTATCATCTACAATTGCACTATCAATCGATAGAAAGAGTGTCTTTATAGAGCTAATTTGTTTATATGGGTTATTACATTTACTTCAGTTGGTAAAGTGTTCTGATGTGGGCCTATAAATGTATTGCTGCTGTTATTATTTGTATGGTTAATGTGGCGAATGATACCAAAATGTCCAATGTTTTGAAAGGCCTTTAAACGCCTCAGGTTTCTGTTGTCTGTGCTCTCATTTGTGTGGGCAGGTGTCAATCATTTTCTCTGTTTTTGGGGATTAACCTATCGGATTATTAGAGGGGCGGAGCTAGAAGGAAAGCAAGGGAAATGAGGAGAGACAGCTGCTGAGAGAAGCGGAAAGATGTTAAAGTGATAGTTCGGAATTTTGGACATAAGGCCTATTTTCCAAGTCAACCGGTGTGTTGGAGATGTCTGGAGACATTTTCAAGACATTTCATTCAGTTCTCCTAGTCGGCGAGTTCGCTGTGCTATGGCTAGCGCGAGTCAACGGATCTAGTTAGCATGGCATTAAAAACACTCATACCGACTCCACAGTGTACCCGAGGCAAATCAGTTAAAACACTAGACTATCGATGTACATATCTAACTTGGGACAGGGCCGAGCCTCAGGACGGGTCTCTGGTCACTTCGCACCCTCTGGGAAGAGGTTTTGGAGGAAAAACAGCAGAGAGCTCTCTGAGCGACTGAATCCAGAGACCTGAATGACAAACACACTCAGTGACTCTCCTGGTGTCACTTTATTTAGCTTTTGATGAACTAAAAGACAGTAAAAGAGTAAAATATGGCTTCTTGCAGTAGCAGTAAAGTTACATATAAAAAGGACTGATTAAAAAGGTGGGACTGTTCTATGTTCTATCTCTCTGATTGGTTGTTCTATTGATTGCTGTTTTCTTCCTCTAATGATGTTTAGCTGAGGTTCCAGATGATGCAGCTCTAATTATCATCAAGTAAGAGAGAGTTAGCACAGCGCTACACTTCACCATGTGAAGAGACAGTAATGTAAGATAGTTTGGTTTTGGGACTTCTAACACCTGATTTGTTGGTGTGCTGTCAGTTCTCTGCGTAGAGTAAATGGAAGTACTGACCCATTCTGTGTTCTTTCTATTACAAAAAGTCTGTTTTTAAGGAGTTGTTAACGACCAATTTAAGCTAAAAAGAGATGCACATCCAACCGTTTCACTCGACTCGTATGAAATGATCAGACAGGCTATGTGTTTGTCTACACATTGCTAAAAACATGAGGTAGTTGTAGGAGAAGAAGCCGAGGCCAATATTGAGAACTTAAAGGTGCAGTGTGAAGAATTGTTCATCTGTCGAATTCATATTCAAAACAATCATGGGACAGTGGATGACCAGAGCAACTGCTAACTGCTGGTAACTGTAGCTGCCAGTAGCTATTTAGCTCAGTTAGGAGTGCACCTTGGGCTAGCTGGTTAGCATGCTAACTAAACATAGACATCATAATGTCAGAACTGTTTTCAACAAAAATCTTATATACTGCAAGTTTAACTTTAACTATGGTGAAACTAGTAGAACCAGACAGACAGTGATGGTTGTTGGACTGTTGCCAGTTGAACCAGTTGGATGTAGTTCAGACTGAGTAGTTCCAGTGTAGATATAAGGCCGGGTCATTCTGCAGAGTTTTCTGCTGTTTGTTTGGCTGAGTGAAGGATTTAAAGGCAGCTTAAATATGTTTAGGTCAGGGTTAGAGAACAGTGTCTCCTGTCAGAGGGCTCAGTAGATTCTTAGTGGACCAGTCTGATACCTACTGCAGTTCAATGATGGTCGAAAACATTATTCAACATGAATACTGTGAAACAAACTGTTGGCACATTTTACATGACATCTGCTTGAATGTCAAAGTAAATGTATTGTTCTTTCTTTTTGTGCTGACGTTTGTCTTTTCAATAAAATCCTCAAAGCTCAATCGTTTGGCTCTTTTTCTACGTCCACATGCTCATTTGTGACTGTAGTTGCCTTAGTTGTATTATTTGAACATTCAGTATTCTCACAGAGGATTTTGGGTGAGAAGAATGAAATCAGTGTTCAGTCTGACAAGATTAGCTTAGCTTTGCATGAACACTGAAGTTGTTTGAACTGGAACTTTTTCACCTTAAAAGACCAGCTTCAGAATCATTTTGATCGTACAGTGTGTTGTAACAGATGAATGGTGTCTCTGTCACTACTTCAGTTCCTGCACGATGTAACGTCAGTGAGAGGGTCGGATCACAGCGTTGTATACGTTTACTTTAACATGTAAGTTTGGCGTCGGAGGTGGTCAGAGGATCTGTTTAGAAAGAAAGTGAAACAAATGATGAAGTATAAAACTGAGAGACTCAAAGTGAACTACAGTTGAAACCAGAAGTTTACATACGCTATATAAAAAGACACATGATTTTTTTTTCTCACTGTCTGACATGAAATCAGGCAATCATGTTTCCTGTTTTAGGTCCGTTAGGATTACCAAAATTATTTCTATTTGCTAAATGCCAGAATAATGAGAAAGAGAATTTTTTAGACATTTTTTAATTACTTTCTTGAAAGTCAGAAGCGTACATACATTTCATTAGTATTTGGTACCTTTGCCTTTAAACTGTATGACTTGGGTCAAACGTTTTGGATATCCTTCCGCAAGCTCCTCACAATAGTTGGCAGGAATTTTGGCCCATTCCTCCTGACAGAACTGGTGTCGCTGAGCCAAGTTTGTAGGCCGCCTTGCTCGCACATGCCTTTTCAGCTCTGCCCATACATTTTCAATAGGATTGAGATCAGGGCTTTGTGATGGCCATTGCAAAACATTGACTTTGTTATCCTTAAGCCACTTTGTAACCAGTTTGGCAGTATGCTTCGGGTCATTGTCCATTTGGAAGACCCATTTGTGTCCAAGCTTTAACTTCCTGGCTGATGTCTTGAGATGTTGCTTCAGTATTTACACATAATGTTCTTTCCTCATGATGCCATCTATTTTGTGAAGTGTACCAGCCCCTCCTGCAGCAAAACACCCCCACAACATGATGCTGCCATCCCCGTACTTCACAGTTGGGATGGTGTTCTCAGGCATGCAAGCTTCCCCCTTTTCCCTCCAAAGGTAACGATGGTCATGATGGCCAAACAGTTCGATTTTAGTTTCGTCAGACCACAGGACATGTCTCCAAAAATTAAGGTCTTTGTCCCTGTGTGCATTTGCAAACTGTAATCTGGCTTTTTTATGTTTCTTTTGGAGTAATGGCTTCTTCCTGGTAGAGTGGCCTTTCAGCCCATGTCGGTACAGTACTCGTTTCACTGTGGATAATGACACCCTCTTACCAGCTTCAGCCAGCATCTTCACAACGCCTTTTGCATTTGTTCTTGGGTTGATATGCACATTTCGGACCAAAGCACGTTCATCTCTGGGACACAGAACCCGTCTCCTTCCTGAGCGGTATGATAGCTGGACATTCCCATAGTGTGTATACTTGCGTATAATTGTTTGAACAGATGAATGTGGCACCTTCAGGCATCTGAAAATTGCACCCAAGGATGAACCAGACTTGTGCAAGTCCACAATTCTCTTCCTGAAATCTTGGCTGATTTCTTTTGACTTTCCCATGATGTGACACAAAGAAGCAGTGTGTTTCAGGTGTGCCTTAAAATACATCCACAGGTGTGTCTCTAATTAACTCAAATGTTGTCAATAAACATAAATCAGAAGCTTCCAAAGACATGCCATCATCATCTGGCCTTTCCCAAATTGTTTAAAGGCATAGTAATCTTAGTGTATGTAAACTTCTGACTTTGAAGAAAGTAAAAGAAATTGTCTAAAAAAATCCTTCTCTCATTATTCTGGCATTTAGCAAATAGAAATAATTTTGGTAATCCTAATGGACCTAAAACAGGAAAAGTAAAATCTGATTTCATGCCAGGCAGTCAGAAAAAAATCATATGTGTCTTTTATAGTGTATGTAAACTTATGGTTTCAACTGTACATGATGAAACATGTTCAATCACTGTAGTAAAAACATCAAATGTGCGGGCAACATTCAACAATAATGAAATCACATATACAGAGGTAACACCTGAAGGGTAAAAAGGAAAAATACATGTAAGCACAGTTACCATATAATACTGTACATTATTAATATCACTCTGTTCTGTGTGATCACTGACTAAAAGCTTGTTTGTGTACATGAGATCAGTCAAAGTCAGATTTTAAACTTGATTAAACTTTGGTCGAAGTCAGATGATGATAACTTGAAACACTTTCTAATCTTTCAACAAAAACCCCACCTCTAATCGACAAGAGGAAGGTGAACTGAAAGTAGAAGCAGGTTTAACAGGTTTTTAATTGCAGGTAAAGTTGAGAGAGAAACTGAGATGAAGAAAGAATACAGATGAAGAATGTTGAACAAGAAACATTACACATTATGAAATTAGAGTTGTGCATCGTCCTCTATACTGGCTGCTATAAAGGGTCAACCCTAACCTATAAAAGACAGGTTCCATCACTGTGCTGCTGTTTAGGCTGCTGCAGGTTGCAAATGTCAGCAGGTTGTAGTTGTTTCTTAAAGGCATGTCAATGCAGGATTTGTTCTTACAGCTCCTGACAACAGCTCTGCGCTCTCTGACAAACTGAATGAAGACACTTGGTTTACACAAACAATCTGGATCAACTGAGACGGCAAAACTATAAGTGATGATACAAAATGACTTGGTGTGATCGTTAGCAGCACGTTACATGATTGACAGCGACCAAGCAACCCAAAACCTGTAGCCTGTTCCTGATAGGTGCATGGAAATATGTGATGTCACATGTTTTTAGAGCTCTGCCCACTTCAGACATGCAGTACATGATTCTGAAGACAATAGTTGATTGTTGAGTCTCATTCCCAGGTCATCAGATACCAGAGCTTTGGGTCGGACAGCTGTGAAACTCTCAGCCTCTATTTCATACATGTCTTTGCTGCCATCTAACGGGTGTTTAGTGGTATTATATACAGTATTACAAACAGGGCTGTGACACTTGTATTGCGTAGCCTGATTCCCTTTCAAGTGGATAAAATGAATATCTCACACACACTGGGGGGTTCATGCTATTGTAGTGTAAAATAACCATAGTAAGTAAAT
>JBBNBP010001350.1:0-69054 GCA_039737535.1 Lagodon rhomboides | reverse complement strand
CTATAAAAAAAACTTGTGACCTGACCTGAGATCTGGCCTGCTTCTGGTCAAAGAGGCTGAACATTGTGTGATATTTTGTTGTTCTTCTATCACATCACATGCACCTACATGGCAGCATCACTGAATAACGACCAGATCCTTGTCTCTATTCAGTCTCTGCAGGATGGATGCACAACTGACCCTGGACCTCCACCTTTCTCTGCATTATTTGATGCCATAATTTCATACAGATTATTTAAACTACTCCAAAGACATGATTGAGTGTAACACCACAACATGGATTCTTGTCAAGACAAACTATTAATAAAACAGTTGTAATTTAATCAGTAACACTGAAAAGTGTGTCAAGTTTGTTCTACCTGCATTAATGATACTCATAATAGTTGTCTGAATAAATTGGGAAACAGTGAATTTCTAATGGACTTGGATTTTTCTATTTTTCCACTCTGTATATAATCACTCACTACATCACCACAATGTTCAACAGCTAAATGTATTTTACATTATTACAGATATTATGTCAAAAAGTCAGTTTTTGCGGTGAAACGGAAATTTGAGCATTACTGTTTTATAACAATTGTGATAAAACGTCTGTATAGTAAACAAATTAACAGTAATCAGTAATAATATGTTTTAAAACTAAGACAAATGTGCAATTACAGCTGATAGTCTGAAGTCTTCATGCACCTCCAGCATGTTTATAGGATTGTTTATCAAGCTTTTATCAGTATTAGTTAAGATTTTTCTAAAATGATGTGGCTGATGTAATAAAGGCCTGATTTCCATTAGACATGTTGTTTCATCAAATTTGTGTTTTGTTTATGTTTTGTGTTTTTTGAACATTTTAAATTTACATCAAATTCTCTCAACAGCTGTTAAAGTGTGTAAATAAATACATTATCTACTTTAATTTGTCCGAAATAAAATTAAAAGACATTTCTATCAACTCTTAAATCTTGAATTCTGATAATAACTTGCTTTAATTTAATTTAATAAATATTTCAGAATATGCACAATGTAAACATCATATTGACTGAAATATTGCCTGCTTTGCTCAGTTGGTAATCCAGCCATGTCCCAAATGTGAGATTAAGTTCAGGAAACTGTCACAATGACGACTCAGTAAACTCTCACTCCCTTGAGGATCATTGAGCCTGTACAGTTGTTATGGCTAACCTGTGAGCAAACAACTGCCTATGTCTGATGTGAACACCCAAATGCTAAAACGCTAACTGGGTCCTGAATTTCTTCCATTATGATGAGAAATGTCTGTTAGCTGATCACAAATGAGGTCAACCACGACAACTAAAACAGAAAGCTAAATATTCAAGGGAGAACTTGTTGATGGTGGTCTGTATCTTCTGTAAAAGTAAATGGATCTTTTTTTAGATCATCTATTACACTTTGAATTAAAGATTTATTTTGCTTGCTAATATCATCTTGATTTACTGTAATCGATACTCAAAGCAGGACACTACACTTCACAATCAAACATTAAACTGTTACACAATTACACTGATGTCCTCAAAAGTTTTTGCAATCTCATCGGAAAATATTTACCACTCTCTATAAAACTAGACCTTCTACCTTTTATCTGGTTTGTTACCCTTCTTATCTTGCTCTGCAAAACCAAAACTCCTCATAAGATACAGTATGATGAGATAAACCTTTATTGATTGTGGCACGTTGATCGTTGCAGCAGCATGATGACCAAAATTAGTAGAGATAAGTACACAGAGTAAAAGAAACAAATAATAGAGATATAAACAAGTAAAAGTGAATATGTGAATACAAAGGTGAATACAAAATAGAAAACATGCAGCAGCATTTGGAGAAAAAACGACAAGGCAAAAGGCCATATCACCTCTGGTTACAAGCCAGAAAATATGGATGTAAATTCAGTGTTGTAAAAAAAATGCACAAATGTTGAAATTATATTTCAATAACTAATGCTAATGCAATATAAAAAGAACGTATGACATACTGACAATAATTGTGAATTAATTCTTGTTAAAATGTTTGTATTACCCTATAACTTTTTATGATTCTGGATTTTGTTCTGAATATTTACATGAAACTACATTTATTGATTTATATCAAGGCCAGCTGGAGAGTGGAACCAGGTAAAATCTTAAGTCACATGTTGGATAACAGCTGTACATATATACAGAAAAAAGCAGTACAAAAACCTTATCAAGTTAATTCAATTCTGTACATAAGTTTATTCCAAATTTCCAAACTCCAGCAACACTTTTCAAACAAGTTGGCACAGCAGCAGCAAAAGACTGGGGAAGTTGTAGAATGCTCCAGCACCACCTTCATGCAGGGAGGCAGAGCAGAACAGAAAAAACACAATGCCACTGAAATACCAGTTATGACTCAGAGTCACAACAATATTCAAACAAACCTTACATTTCTTAAGTGTGTACACTTAAGAAGGTTTATTTGACATCAATATGAAAATGATTTCTGAATTTCTTCCATTATGATGAGAAATGTCTGTTAGCTGATCACAAATGAGGTCAACCATGACAGCTAAAACAGAAAGCTAAATATTCAAGGGAGAACTTGTTGATGGTGGTCTGCAGGGGCATCGTTACAGCAAAGAAATACTAAAGGCAATATTTATTTGACATGATTTTCAGGTGTGATTTTTAGAAGCTGATCGCATTAAAACATTCCTCATTGTATAAGAACTACATCTGACAATATATATCTGACAACTCTTTCCATGTTAATAAAACCTCAGAACTTCAAATTTGATATATTGGGATTTCACATGTCACACCTTCATCAATTTTCTCGATAAAAACGTAAATATACAACTTAAAAAGCAATATACAAAGGTGATAACATGTGCATGTTGTCAAATCTTTTAAGAGAGTTAACATGATAAAATAAAATGAAAAGAGAAATAAAAAATTTTTTGTTCATTCCATCGTTCAAAGTAAAAAATAAAAGTGTCCATAAAACTCAAACATCGTGTTTCAGCTCCTTGAAACAAATTCAACACAAATGGTTCAAACGTATTGTAAAAAACAACAAATGATTACAGAAAAACAAGATCAAAATAAAGATTTAGACATTTACCTGAAAAAACTTAGAAAACATGAAAATATTATGAAAGTAGAAATATGAAATAAAAAATACTTGAAATACTCTTTGATTACATGCTTATATAGTAGAAGTACATAATATTGTGCATCCTGTAAAACAATACTGTAATTGGATTCAGTTTCGATCAGTCAGTGACACATTGTAAGAATTCTTGTCTTAATTTCCTTTTAAGTCATGATTACATAAAAATGTTGTCATGAATCCTACAAACGTACATGTAACTGACTTTGTACATGTGAATGATAATTATAGTTCTTCTGCATTATTTTCCTTGTTGCCTTCACCTCAATCAAGCAAACAGACTTTCGTTGTCTGAATCCATTTCTCACTCACAGACAAATTCACCTGTCAGCGATAAAATCAGTTTTGTTATTCTGTGATTCATGAATAACAAGAGGTTTACAGCAGGGTTGTAATTGTGTTGGCTCACTCACTTCTTGAACATTTTATCCAGACTATCAATAGCATCTTTTTGAGTGTGGTCTTTCCACGATTTGGGAATTTCACCATAGCCCTTGAATTTAAAGCCATAGTAATCCTCCAGTTCCTTCTCGAAGCGACACACAAACCATGTCCAATATTTCATTGTAGACTCATCAGGGGTAATTCTCCAGTTAGCATACTCTGGGCCAGCAGTTCGGTACTCTTTAAAGGGAATGGACTTGTCTGAACCTGAAGGGTAAAAACTGTGATTACTTGCTACATCTGTTGTGCAGAAATCAACACTCAGTTCCACTGTGTTTCTGTAGTGCCAACCAAGGACTGCCTGGGATCGATGAAAAGGTGTGCTGTGGTCACCAGTGTGGTTGTTTGAGGTGTCTGTACAAACAGCTGCACAGAATGGACATCTTTCCCAGCAGCAGTCACTTAGTTGATCAATGAGGATTTGATCAGGCTGGTTCCTGAATTCCTTCATCTTATCCAGTGACAGGCTGCTCATCTCCTCCATGATGGATTCAAGGCCTTTCTCAATCTCTTCTTTAAGAAAGTCAAAGTTGTTTATGTCACTGAAGTTTTGAGAAGAAATGGTGAATATTAGTCTACTGTGCAGCAA
Source organism: Lagodon rhomboides (assembly GCA_039737535.1). NCBI lineage: Eukaryota > Metazoa > Chordata > Actinopteri > Spariformes > Sparidae > Lagodon > Lagodon rhomboides. Next base: position 64,883 of record JBBNBP010001350.1, on the reverse strand, counting down.
ACTGGAAAATTCCTTCACCCACTTGTCGATGTCTCCTTTCTCTGTTTTGATTTTCTTTGTTGCATCAAATAAAGCCTGACTCACAAATGTATTGATGTCTTCAACATTTTTTTTGAGAATACTCTTTGCTTTATCTCCTTGTTCTGTGAAGATGTATTTCTCTACTTCCTCTACAATAAACTTCTCTACTTGCTCCCTAGGCTTTCTGATGTAGGTGATAAAACCATCAAAGTCCTCTTTCTCTGCCAGTGACTTCAACACATGTTTTTCTAAGTCCAGCCTGTTCCCACTGAATGCTGGGAAACTGCACTTCATCTCATCGGCGAGGCCAATAGCAGTCTTGTTACAGACGACCTCAACGGTGGAACTCTCCAGTTTGTCACAGATCAGTTCTCCAAACACAACAGCATCTGAGCTTCCTTTACAGACGCTTTTGAAAATGTTGTAATAGATCACTTTCTTACTTTCTACATAATCAAGTGCATCGTTGTTCTTTTTGAATTTCTTGTGGGACTCTGTCAGCCAACTCTCTGCTCTGTGAAATACATACAGCACAAGATCAACTGTAAACTCCTTCTTTAGAGTATATTTCCTCTTTGATTCAAATTCTGTCACCTTTTCTTTTGCAGTTTTGGCCACTTCTTGCAAGTAAGCTGAACTGTAGCCTTTTGTAGCTACAGGTTTCTGCTTGATTGCATCAAGGGACTGTTGTTCAATATTGTCAATGAAGGATCTGATCTGTTGCTGTTCATCCTGAGCAGACCCTGTCACGAAAGATGTAAATTTGTCCCATAATTTACGGCTAGCTACATAATGAAGGTAATCTTCAATCTCTGGCATGTTTTTGTAGGTGCCACTCGTTTTGGATTTATTTATGAGAGCCCTTTCAAAACCAAGCTCATGAAGGATTTCTCGCTGATCTTTTCCATAGTTGATGTCCTTAATAGGTGTTGTGCCTGCAGTTAACTCCCTCACCCAGCCACTCCAAACTGAGTTGAACTGCTTTTTAAGTTCCTTTTCATCATTTGCCTTGTGTTTTAACTGATGAGCGAGATCTTTACTTTTTTGTAGCAGATTGTTCTCAAACTCTTTACTCTTATCATCAAGCGCTTTACAAGCATTCTTCTGCTGGATAACTTCATCCAGTTTTCTTTTAACTCCTCTCACTTGGTCAGTTTGAAACTCCTTAATTTTGTTTTTAAATGTGTCTCGCCACTGAACCAACATTTCTTTATCGCTGTCATCATCAAAGTACTTTGTCATTGCATTTTGGATTTCTTCATATGTTTTGCTCATTTGTTCATGAAGATCACTGAGCTTGATCTCCAATCTCTCCAAGTTTCTATTTTCTATTTTGTTGTAAAGCTCGTTCTCAATGGTCAACATGTTCCTCCTCAGGGTCCAGGTCCAGTTCCCATACTGGACCTCAAGTTTTCTGTACACTTCAATTTCATGTGTGTTTTTGAAACTGAAAACAAAGTTTTCGTTCAGCAGGGCATACCACAGGTCATGAATTTTGCTTTTGAACTGTTCTAGAGTGATCCCGTCAGACTGTGAAGCTTTAGAGAGGATGAAGGTCTTCAGCTCTTGGATGCTCTCACTGTAACCTGGATTTGGAGGAGCCATCGGTGGACTTCCCTCCCACAGCTGGGCAAAGTACTTCACATCTTTTTGCACATCAAATGCAATGACGTCACTGAAGCACTCAGCATCACAACCCTCCTCTTTGGCTGCAAGTTGGGCCATCTGGTCCAGTTTCTCTTGCAGGCGTCTCTTTCCATCCATGTTCATCTCTGAAGCTGCAATAGCTGTGACATTCTGGTGAACAAACGCACAACTTGGAGAAAGGTTAACTTTCTTCATCCTCATGAAAGCCTGAACAACAATCTGCAGAACATCCTGCATGTCGGCTGGATTCTCTCCAAAGATGTTGATCAATGTCAGGTTTCCCAGACCAACAACAAATGTTGCCAGTTCATTGTCGTGTTTAAGAGTGGTGTTACCTTCCAACTCAAGAGCACGCAGTCCTTCAGTGTCCACCACCAGAACGTAGTCAAACTGAAAGTCTTTCTTGATCTCCTCTGACACTCTGACCAGCTGCATGAAGGCACCCTTGGTGCACCTGCCAGCACTCACTGCGAACTGTAACCCAAACATGGCATTCAGCATTGTTGATTTTCCACTGCTCTGTACGCCTAAAACTGACAACACAAAAACTCTCTTGTTGCCCAGTTTCTTGATGACTTCATCTAAAAGACTAGAGATCCATGTTAAAGGCACATGACCTGCATCACCATCCATCAGCTCCATTGGGTGTCCTGATATCATCAGCTCTGCAGCCAGCTCAGGGTATTTAGACCAGTCAGTCAGTCCACTCGTTGGTTGTCTCATTTAGAGATTTATGGGCTTCATAGATCTGTCCCATTTCTCTGAACATGTGCTCCAAGCCAAAAGTTGCTGACTGTAGTTTTGTTGATATTTGTTCAAGCTCATTTTGTTTCTTTTTTAGCTGATCAGATTTGTCATGCTTCTTCTTCAAAGCCAAGACCTCAGACCATGTTTTATCATAGCTTTGGAGAATTGAAGAGAGATAATCTGTGCAGAGGGCATCGATTAAGATCTGAGTCCATTTCAGGAAATACTCTTTGTCTGTTGATTTCAAAGATGAGAGGCTTTCGATGAACAATTTCATCAGCTCACTACAGGAAGCTTTGCATTGATCTTGTCTTATTTTCTTCAGTTGTTGTTCCTTTCCAGATTTATCCTTCTGAATGTGTCCTGTGAGGCGATACAGTTCTTTGTTTGCTCTGCACCACTTGCTCCACAGTTGGCCTTGACATCGGAGAAATGTATCTTTAATCTTTAGACCATCCATCCCCTGAAGCAACTTCACTATTCCCTCAGCAGCAGATTTCCCTTTTAGGCAGAGACTGTCATCTTCATCCACTCTGATTCCAGAGAACTCAGCTATGGTTTCAAGCTGGAAGGATGCATGTGGTCCAGACAAAATGTTTTTAATGATTTCTTTCAGTTCTTCAGAAACATCTGACTGGCTTCTGTCTTTCAGACCCATTTTGTATTTTCCCTTTTCGTCTCAACAGTATCCCAATTTCCATCAGCAATGAGAATAATGAGAGGCTTTGGAGACTTGAAAAGAGCTGAGATAACTGCAGTACTTTTGTCACCTTTTTCCAGAGTTGGGACAAGAACAACATTGACTGAAGATGTTTCAGTCAGTATGTCACGCTGTTTTTCATTCAACAGAGCATCACCATGGAGATTACAGAAGGCAATGCAGTCAGTGAAGGCATCATTGGGTTTTCCAGCTGGGCAGTACCAGGCAATCTCTGCCACTCCATCCATCAAATGGCGAGACTTTGTGCTACCTGGACAGTTTCTGTGGAAGAAGGTGTTGTGACGGTCGTTGATCAAAGTGTTCATCAGCTGAGATTTAGACTGAGACAGTGAACCAAGACGGAAAAATGACACCAAGGGTGTCTCAGCATTGCAGATGGGCATACTCTTCATGCTGACAATGTTTGATTTATCTTTGGTTTGAGTTATCTTACATGTTTTTCTTATTTGTCTGAAAGTCCACAGAGGACATTCAATGTCCATTGTGACTGGGTCAGGAACAAGCAGAGGTACAGCATACTGACACTGTGACAGCTTTGTAATCATGTTCTGCTTAAAAAAGCTGTCTGAGCAGTGAAATACTGCCATCTGAACATCCATTGGATGCACATGAGACTGTTTTGATTGATCAGAGTCGACATTGGTGCTGAAAAAAACATCTAAATCACTATCGTCTGTCTCAGCACTGTCAACCTCTGGAACAGGCCTTGAATGGCTGACCTCAGGACTGTCTTGTCTTACAGGAACATATCTGGCTCTGTAGTCTAACATCATCAGCCTGTGAAGAAAAGTATGAGCTAGATCTTTCTCACATGTCTCTTGGTCCTGTTTCACAGGTGGACCTATCTGAAGAAAATCTGCTGGTGAAAACTTCTGTTGGTGTTTGTCTTGAAGGTGAAGTCTGCCGAGCAGTTTTTCAGTTTGTGGTGGATATTGTTTCTTCATGTTGGTCTCTTCAGAATTCTTCACTGGCTGCTGTAAATAAGTAATTAAAAATGTACTGTATGTAAAGAATTATATTGATATAGGATGGGATATAAAGTAAATAGTCTAAATCCTGTTAATAAAAGTAGGAGTCTCTTACCTTCTCCTTGTTTCCACACAGATTCATATCTAAAGTACCTGCAGTAGAATGATTAACTTCATCATAAAAGGGTCAGAGCAACGTGCCTTTGGAACATCTTTTTCATTTTATCCTATAACATTTTGAATGTTATTATCTAAATCAGTTTTGATTTTGACAGTTTCATGTTATTGTACTATAAAATAAATCAACAAAATCTTACCTTTATCTTCAGTTGCAGATGGTACAGACTTGATTTCAGACTCTCCTCCTGCTGGTGTTTTGTTGTCATTCTTCTCGCAGTGTTCAACATCAGCAGGTTTATCCACTGGGTCACACTGAGAGATCAAATTACTTGATTTAATTTTCTTGTTACCAGGTTATTACTATTGAAATGAAAGATCTACAACAGACAGTAGTACCACCAAAAATAAAAGCAAGGAAAGCAATATGCACAAACTAAATGAAATGAGGTTTGTTATTTAGTGAGAAGAAAGTAATTTCTTCTGCCAAAGTGTTTCCAGCTGCACCAGGAGGTTCAGCGAGTCACAATCTGTCCTCATTTAGACTAAAACTGAACAGAGTCACTATCTTCTGTTTAGCCTACCCTTGTGATTCAGATAATGTGTGTAATGTGCAAAAGGTAATGAGGTAAAGTAGAATAAATCAATGTCATTAAAAATAGAAATGCTATGACAATGACTACTGAGGTTGAAAAGATCTCACCTTCACCTCTGTTGTAGCTGCTCTCTCCTCCAGCTCGTCTCCTGCAGGGTGACGTAAAAACAAGCAGATTGTAGGATTGAACATAAAAATAATAAAAAAAAGTTTTTGTCAGTGAAAAATGATGTGTGTATTCAAAAGTTAATTGTTCAACAAGATTGTTTAATCTCCTCTATTCAAAATAGAGATGATGTGTTTTAATATTCGAGCAACATTATGTAATTGACATTTTGTGCAATTTGGCATCCCCACAATTTCTGTGTGCAACACTACCGTCGTTAACACAAATCCCAGGTCTGTAACAATTTGTCAGGTGTAGTGTAGGTGCTTACTACAAACAAAACTCATAACATCATAACAATGTTGTGCAGGCACGGACTGGCCCATCTGGACACTCTGTTGATTTCCAGATGGCCTGGCTCCTTATTGGCCTGCCTGGCTGCCAGGCGGGCCAATAAGGAGCCAGGCCAGGCCATGCTGGCAATAAATGAAATTCAGTCAATGGCCTGCTGTTGCCAGGCAGACAACACTTCTAACAGCACAGTACACACATTAGTTGCTTTATGGCCCGCCATCACACTGCGATGATAAGAAAGTGGATGGAAATGGATCCCGGGCCCGGCAGCATAAAGAGAGGAGGAAAAAGGAAAGGTGGCCATGAAAGGGAGAGAGAAAGTAAAAGGAAGGCCCTAGAGAAGGAGGGGGCAAAATGTCATAAAATTACAGAGTTGTTTAGACCCCCACCCCCACCCCTCGCCAGCAATGTGGATGATGCAGCAGCGACAAGTAAGTTTATAAACGGCAGTAAGTTTATAAACGCCACACCAATGCTTGTCAGACACCCCCAGAAGCCAGTTGAGAAGGCCAACATATAAAATCATTATTGATTGGCTTTAAGACCACTTTGTTCCCCTTTGTCATGTGTACCCTCAGAGTTCCTCAATCATCTAAACAAAATGCGTCATTATCAATTCTACTTTTGCATTCAAACTGGCTGAACAACATTTGTTGACACCAAACAGGCATTTGTTTTTCTGTCTTACACAATGTTTCCCCTGCGTGACTAAATGGTTCATTGGCAGCACTGCTTACTGATGGCATGAAGGTATTTAACCTTCCTTCAGGTCCAAAACATATTATTTGTTGACAAGAATACTCCCTCCTCTACCCTCCTCCACTTTGCCATTTTAAAATATTTTTGTAGCATAAATTTGTTGAGAGAGCTTGACCAAAAGTGGAGAGATATATAGTCAATTTGACACAATATAAGCCTCAGATACATCATGTACTGTAAGCTAGGTGTTTGAAATGGACCCAGATGTTTGTCAGATCCGTTTTGGTCAGGCTGAATAACCATAGATAAAAATGAATAGAGGGATTTTTAGATTTCATGGAACCATTTTAGCTGCAGTGAAATCTGCAGGACCTCAAACAACTACTACAGTAACAGCACATCCTGTCTTTACATTAATGTATAAGTAATAATAATCATATGAGATATTTAATAATGTAACAGTCACAGGGGACATTGTTCAACATTGAGTACTTTTACTTTTACATTTTCAATGGAGGGCTTTTATCAGAGAGTTTTACACTGTGCTATCAGTACTGTCACTTAACGAAAGGTTCTGAATACTTCCTCCTCTTTCCCCAAAACAGTCTCTGCCTTGGATATATGTATACTTTTCCCAGTATAAAAATGAAATGTGTCAATTGAGCTTCGATGTTTATTGCATTTGTCTCAGTATCTTTGTCCTATGATGACTCTGTGAAGCAAGAAGAAGAGATGAGATGGCAGAGGAGCTTCATGGTAACACAGGAGATGGGGAATCTTCTGAAATCATGTCTAAAATCCCTTCTTTAGCAAACGGATGCGATAAAGGTAAAACTATTAAAAAAGTCAACCCTTACTAAAGATTAGTAGGTTGTAAGTTAAACAAATATTATTCTGATTTCTTTTCTTGTTTTGTCTCTCTTTAATAGATACACTGGGGGAGAGCTCTTCTGAAGCCAAATTAAATGTAAGATCTTAGATTATGTCAGGTTTATGAAGTGCTTCAGGTCAGATTTGAACTTACTGGACATTCAACTGAACATTGGAGCTGTTGTCACTTTGAGTCTAGAGTTGAACTGACTTTGGCTCCATGTATGTCTTGGCTTGTCACTGTAATCTGCTTTAAAAAAGAACTTTATTTTCCAGACACTTTACTCTTTATCACTTTACTACTGATTGTTTGCATTTGCTGAGTGTATATTAATTCTCGTGCTCTCATTTAATGTGATATTGTTAAGTGAATTGGTGCATTACCATGTTTTGTTATGTTTGTTTTGTTTTTGTTATGTTTATCTTGATGTTTCTTTGCCTGGTCAACAAGAAAATAGACAATTGTCACCTTAATAGGTCTAAATTGATGAATCAAAGATTACATAAAATCCCATATTTTCTCAGTGTGATCCAGTGAATGAACCTGGTGAGGCTGAACACTCGGTAAAGAATGATGAAAGCACAGCGAGTGGAGGAGAATCTGAAATGAAGTCTGTGGTGCCTTCTGTGACCAATGTGAAAGGTAACATTTTAAAGAGTTTAAGTGTACAATAACCTAATAATCTGTTTCATGAAGGCTTTGATACATCAACAGGAGAGCTTGACGAATATAAAAGCAGCAGTGAAATTAGGGAGCAGTCAGGAGAGGAGAGTGAAACACTGGAAGATGCAAGTGCACCATCCCCTCAGACTGTTTCAATGGATGGCAAAGAATGTGAGAATTACCACAATAAAACCTAGGGCAAGGAGTTTACCAGTTATGATGTTTTTATGCTCATTATGTTTATTCTGATATTCCACCATGACCCTGCAGTGGAGGAGTTAGAGGAGAGTGGAGATGAAACCAAGGTAAATGTGACATTGCAAAACACATCTTCATCTCAGTAGGTCAGATGTGATGAGTTGGTCAATAAAGTTATCCATTTTCTCAGTGTGATCCAGTGATTGAACCTGATGAAGACCAGCAGTCAGAGAACCATAATGACAAAGGTCGAAGGTCTGAAATCCAATCAGGATCATCTGCATCCAATGAGAAAGGTAATAAACTTAATTGTAATTTATTCAACTAATTTTGAGAATGTGAGATTTGTTTATTACCTTTGATTGTTTCATTGTCATGTTTTATTTGTTTTTTTCAGTGCTGCCTGAACTCACACTTGTGTTAATTGGTGACACAAATTCTATTGAGATTGGATCTAAAAACATCTTACTTGATCATGATGAGCAGGCAAATGTGGAACAGTTTTCAGCCAGACTGTATGATTTATGTGGTAGGCACATATCTGTCATTAACATGCTCGGCCTACAAAACACTGACCAATTCCCATTAAATGAGGGAATTCATGCCTTTCTCTTACTGTTACCAAATGGTCTGCAGAACAGCCATTACAGCTCAGGAGTGCAGTGGTTAGAAAAAGGTTTTGGGAAAGACTCACTCGCTTATTTAATGACAGTTGTGACTCATGAGTCAGATGAAAACTGTGAAAGTGCGCTGACAGAGCTGAAAACCAACAGCAGGTTTGCTGAAAAAAGATATCACACATGTACAAGAAGTATGATGGACGAAAAAGAGATCATAGCTCTGTTGGACAAAATAGATGTCATGGTCTATGAAAATGATCCACACTGCTACAGTGGACCGATGTGTGATGAAAATAAAGAACAGAAAGAACACCTGGAGCACAAATCCCATGAAGAAGAAAGGATAGATTCATCAGTGTTTCAGCAAAATCAAACAGGTGAGATTTTAATGTTGCCATTCTTGGATAACACCTACATTGCTTTATCAAAATAAAATGTACAGATATTTCCCTCTGGAGTTGGTGGAGATCAATCACAGACCAAAAACACTGTGAATAATGGACTTATGTTTTTCAGGCAGGGGACTGACCCTTAGGTTTGGAACAAATGGATTCTCACCGTTTACCTCTCTTCAACTCACACACATTGATTTATCAATATTGACAATCATTTATCAATATTGACAATCATAACACCGCATCAGTCACAGGGGCTATTTAATAATTCATAATGGCTAAAACGGTGCACTTCCAAACTAAATTTGAAGAAAAGTTGCACTAAAATGCTACTAGAATTTAAAGACTCATGTGTTATCATTTTCACCAGATATGAATTCTATGAAATATTTATGTTTAAAAAGTTCTGACCTTAGGCTAAAACATTTTGCATGTGAGGATTTACACAATAAGCTTAATGATAAAAACGTTGGATACAGATGATTAGAAAAGCACTTTAGTGCAGTTGATCACAGAGGCTCAGAAAGCATCGCTTGATCATTTGAAGATACATGTATTTGTACTTAAACATTTGACCCCTGCATGAGAGCACAAATAAATGCATGTTACATACACAGTGTTGCATATATGTTTACTTCAACATACAAGTTTTGTTTGTAGTAGCACCTACATTACGTCTGACAAATTGTTACAGACCTGGGATTTGTGTTAATGACAGTGGTGTTACACTCAGAAACTGTGGGGATGCCAAATTGCACAAAATACTAATTTCTACATAATGCTGCCTGAACATTAAAACACTTAATCTCTATCTGATATAGAGGAGATCCATCTTGTTGAACAGTGAACTTTTTGAACACACACATCATTTTTACAAATAAATCCTCTTCAGCTCGAATAGTTAACTAACAAAAATATTTTTGTTATGTTCAGTCCTACAATCTGCTTGTTTTTACATCACCCTGCAGGAGACGAGCTGGAAGAGACAGCAGCTATAACAGAGGTGAAGGTGAGATCTTTCCAACCTCAGTAGTCATTGTCATAGCATTTATTTTTATAATGACACTGATTTATTCTACTTTACCTCATTACCTATTGCACATTACACACATTATCTGAATCACAGCTGTAGACTAAACCGAAGATAGTGACTTTGTTCAGTTTTAGTCTAAATGAGGACAGATTGTGACTCGCTGAACCTCCTGGTGCAGTTGTAAACACTTTCCCAGAAGAACGTACTTTCTTCTCACTAAATAACAAACCTGCTTGTATTTAGTTTGTGCATATTGCTTTCCTCGATTTCATTTTTTGTGGTACCACTGTGTGTTGTAGATCTTTAATTTCAATAGTTGGATTAGTGTGGATAAACCTGCTGATGTTGAACAGTGCGAGAAGAATGACAACACACCAGTAGCAGGAGAGTCTGAAATCACGTCTGTACCATCTGCAACCAAAGAGAAAGGTAAGATTTTGTTGTTATTAAGATTATTTAATAGTACAATGAACTGTCAAAAACATATGTGACTTAGATCATAAAATTCTAAATGTTAAAAAATAAAATTAAAAAACGTATAATCTGATGGCACGTTGCTCTGACCTCCTTATGATGAAGTTAATTATTCTACTACAGGTAGTTCAGATATGAATCTGTGTAGAAACAAGGATAAGGTAAGAGACTATACTTCTATTAACAAGATCTTTTTACTATTTACTTTATATCCCATCCTATATCAATTCTTTACATACAGTACATTTTTAATTACTTATTTACAGCAGCCAGTGAAGAATTCTGAAGAGACCAACATGAAGAAACAATATCCACCACAAACTGAAAAACTGCTCGGCAGACTTCACCTTCAAGACAAACACCAACAGAAGTTTTCACCAGCAGATTTTCTTCAGATAGGTCCACCTGTGAAACAGGACCAAGAGACATGTGAGAAAGATCTAGCTCATACTTTTCTTCACAGGCTGATGATGTTAGACTACAGAGCCAGATATGTTCCTGTAAAACAAGACAGTGCTGATTTCATCCATTCAAATCTTGTTGAAACAGATGACAATGACTTAGATGCTCTTTATGGAACCAGTGTAGACTCTGATCAATCAAAACAGTCTCATTTGCATCCAATGGACATTCAAATGGCAGTATTTCACTGCTCAGACAGCTTTTTTAAGCAGAACATGATTACAAAGTTGTCACAATGTCAGTACGCTGTAGCTCTGCTTGTTCCTGACCCAGTCACAATGGACATTGAATGTCCTCTGTGGACTTTCAGAAAAATAAGAAAAACATGGAAGATAACTCAAACCAAAGGTAATTTGAACACTGTCACCATGAAGAGTATGCCCATCGGCAATGCTGAGACACCCATGGTGTCATTTTTCCGTCTGGGTTCACTGTCTCAGTCTAAATCTCAGCTGATGAACACTTTGATCAACGACCGTCACAACACCTTCTTCCACGGAAACTGTCCAGGTAGCACAAAGTCTCGCCATTTGATGGATGGAGTTGCAGAGATTGCCTGGTACTGCCCAGCTGGAAAACCCAATGATGCCTTCACTGACTGCATTGCCTTCTGTAATCTCCATGGTGATGCTCTGTTGAATGAAAAACAGCGTGACATACTGACTGAAAAATCTTCAGTCAATGTTGTTTTTGTCCCAACTCTGGATAAAGGTGACAAAAGTTTTACAGTTATCTCAGCTCTTTACAAGTCTCCAAAGCCTCTCATTATTCTCATTGCTGATAATGATAGTGGTGCAGTTCAGCTGACAAAAGAAAAATACAAAATGGGACTGAAGGACAGAAGCCAGTCAGATGTTTCTGAAGAACTGAAAAGAATCATTAGAGACATTTTGTCTAGACCACATGCATCCTTCCAGCTTGAAACCATGACTGAGGTCTCTGGAATCAGAGTGGATGAAGATGACAGTCTCTGCCAAAAAGGGAAATCTGCTGCTGAGGGAATAGTGAAGTTACTTCAGGGGATGGATAGTCTGAAGATTAAAGATACATTTCTCCAATGCCAAGGACAACTGTGGAGCAAGTGGTGCAGAACAAACAAAGAAATGTATCGCCTCACAGGACACGCTGAAAGGGATAAACTTGAAAAGGAGCAACAACTGGAGCAAATAAGACAAGATCAATGCAAAGCTTCCTGTAGTGATCTGATGAAGTTATTCATTGAAAGCCTCTCATCTTTGAAATCAACAGACAGAGAGTATTTCCTGAAATGGACTCAGATCTTTATTGATGCCCTCTCAACAGATGATGTCTCTTCAATTCTCCAAAGCTATGATAAAAAATGGTCAGAGGTCTTGGCTTTGAAGAAGAAGCATGACAAATCTGATCAGCTAAAAGTGAAGCAAACTGAGCTTGAACAAATATCAACAAAACTAAAGTCAGCGACTTTTGGCTTGGAGCACATGTTCAGAGAAATGGGACAGATCTATGAAGCCCATAAATCTCTGGAGAAACAACCAATGAGTGGACAGACTGACTGGTCTAAATACCCTGAGCTGGCTGCAGAGCTGATGATATCAGGACACCCAATGGAGCTGATGGATGGTGATGCAGCTCATGTGCCTTTAACTTGGATCTCTAGTCTTTTAGATGAAGTCATTAAGAAACTGGGCAACAAGAGAGTTTTTGTGTTGTCAGTTTTAGGCGTACAGAGCAGTGGAAAATCAACAATGCTGAATGCCATGTTTGGGTTACAGTTCGCAGTGAGTGCTGGCAGGTGCACCAAGGGTGCCTTCATGCAGCTGGTCAGAGTGTCAGAGGAGATCAAGAAAGACTTTCAGTTTGACTACATTCTGGTGGTGGACACTGAAGGACTGCATGCTCTTGAGTTGGAAGGTGACACCACTCTTCACCACGACAATGAACTGGCAACATTTGTTGTTGGTCTGGGAAACATGACGTTGATCAACATCTTTGGTGAGAATCCAGCTGACATGCAAGATGTTCTGCAGATTGTTGTTCAGGCTTTCATGAGGATGAAGAAAGTTAACCTTTCTCCAAGTTGTGCGTTTGTTCACCAGAATGTCACAGCTATTGCAGCTTCAGAGATGAACATGGATGGAAAGAGACGCCTGCAAGAGAAACTGGACCAGATGACCAAACTAGCAGCCAAAGAGGAGGGTTGTGATGCTGAGTGCTTCAGTGATGTCATTGCATTTGATGTTCAAAAAGATGTGAAGTACTTTGCCCAACTGTGGGAGGGAAGTCCACCGATGGCTCCTCCAAATCCAGGTTACAGTGAGAGCATCCAAGAGCTGAAGACCTTCATCCTCTCTAAAGCTTCACAGTCTGAAGGGATTACTCTGGAACAGTTCAAAACCAAAATTAATGACCTGTGGAATGCCCTGCTGAACGAAAACTTTGTTTTCAGTTTCAAAAACACACATGAAATTGCAGTGTACCGAAAACTTGAGGTCCAGTACGGGGACTGGACCTGGAACCTGAGGAGCAACATGTTGACCATTGAAAACCAGCTTTACACTAGAATAGAAAATGGAAAACTTGTCAAAGTTGAGCTCAGTTATCTTAATAAAGAAATGAGCGAAACATATGAAGAAATTAAAAATGCAGTGACAAAGTACTTTAATGATGACAGAGACAAAGAAATTTTGGCTCAGTGGCGAGGCAGATTTGAAAATAAAATCAAAGAGTTTCATGATGACCAAGTGAGAGGAGTCCAAAGAAAACTGGATGAAATTATCCAGCAGAAGAAGGCCTGTAAAAAGCTTGATGAAAAGAAAATAGAGTTTGAGAACAAACTGCTAACAAAGAGTAAAGATCTCGCTCATCAGTTAAAAGACAAGGCAACAAAAGAAGATGAACTTAGAAAGCAGTTCAACTCAGTTTGGATTGACCTGTATTGTAGACTAACTGCTGATATAAAACCTATTGAGGACATCAACTATGAAGAAGATCAGTTAGCTATCCTTCAAGACCTTGGTTTTGAATCCGCTCTCATAGAGGAATCCAAAAGGAGTGGCAGCTACAAAACATTATCAAAGGATGGTGATTACAGTGAATATGTAGCTCGCCATAAGACAGAAAAACAAGACGATGAGAAGAAAACTGATGGAAGCACTTGGGAAAAACTTTCGAATATTAAAGTCCTTCATTATGTTTCATCTTTGTTCAAGGGACGTTTACCATGTGAAGAACAGCAACGGATCAAATCTCTCATTGATGATGTTGAACAACAGTCCCTCGATTCAATCAAAAGCAAACCTGTAGCTACAAGAGGCTACAATCTCACTTATTTGCAAGAAGTGGCCAAAACTGCAAAAGAAAAGGTGACAGAATTTAAATCAACAAGGAAATATGCTCTGAAGAAGGAGTTTACAGTTGATCTTGTGCTGTATGTATTTGACAGAGCAGAGAGTTGGCTGACAGAGTCCCACAAGAAATTCAAAGAGAGTAACGATGCACACGTTTATTTAGAAAGCAAGAAAGAGCAATATTACAAAATTTTCAGAAGCTTCTGCAAAGGAAGCTCAGATGCTGTTGTGTTTGGAGAACTGATCTGTGACAAACTGAGGAGTTCCACTGTTGAGGCCATCTGTAACAACACTGCTGGTGACATCGCCAATGAGATGAAGTGCAGTTTCCCAGCATTCAAAGAGAACAGGTTGAACTTAGAGAAACATGTGTTGAAGTCACTGGCAGAGAAACAGAACTTTGATGGTTTTATCACCTACATCCAACATCCAAGGGAGCAAGTTGAGGTATTCATAAAAGATGAAGTGCAGAATTACATCTTCACAGGACAAAGAGATAAAGTAAAGAATATACTCAAGAAAAATGTTGAAGACATCAAAAGACTTGTCAGTCTGGCTTTATATGATGCAACAGAGAAAATCAAAACTCAGGGAGGAGACATAGACAAGTGGGTGGAGGAATTTTCCAGTTTGCTGATCAATAACCTAACATTCAACACCATCTGTTGTCAAAACTTCAGCGACATAAACAACTTTGACTTTCTCAAAGAAGAGATCGAGAAAGGCCTTAAGTCCATCATGGATGAGATGAGCAGCCTCTCACTGGATAAGATGAAGGAATTCAGGATAAAGCCTGATCAAATTCTCATTGATCAGCTGTGTGAATGCTGCTGGGTGAAGTGTCCATTCTGTGGAGCTGTTTGTACCAACACACTGGCAGATCACAGTCCTGACAAACACAACGTCCCTTTTCATCGACCCTCTGGGATTAATGGATGGCACTTTAGACACACAGATCAACTGGTCAATGATTTCTGCACAACATTAGTAGCAAGTGATGGATGTTTCTACCCCCGTGGTGATTCAGAGGAGACTTTTCCTTATAAAGAGTATCCAAAGGCTGGAGGGAAGTATGCTACATGGGAGATTACTCCTGATAAGGCCAAGTTGATATACTGGAAATGGTTTGTGTGTCAGTTTCAACAGCAGCTCGAAGACCACTATAAATGGAAATTCTACATCAGAGGGGAAATTCCCAGTGAATGGAGAAAACACACTAAAGAAGAGGCTATTAAAAGTCTGGATGAAATGTAAAATCTGCAGTGACCCAAAAACATCTGAGATCTCCTCAAAGTAACAGTAGCCCAAAATGAATTTAACTGTTCAAAAGAGATAAGACTTGTTAATTTAATTAAAGGAGAGCAACAACAGCAACAATGAGGATGAAGCCTTTCAAAACTTACTGAAACAGCACCTAACTATATTTTGATCAAAGATATTTTAACAGCTAAAAGTATGAGCTGGATCAGAATTAGTCAGTTATTCTCTTGTTTGATTAAAAATGTGCATTTTTTCTTTTTACTTCACAAGATGACAAGGATGCATAAAATATGTATGTGAATATTTAAAGGAAAACAATCTTTTTAAGACACGCAGTATCAGTATCCAGTATAAAAGGTATAAAGGAGTATCTATTGCTTGTAGGATGTATTTTGTACATATTTTCATTCAACTATAAACAGGAATGTGAGCTATGATTTGACTTCTGTTTAATTCATTTTAGTTTGTTTTTTTAAATATCTCATCAAACAGACACGAAACCATGCTGTGTGCTGAAATATGTATGAGAAAGAAACTTTTATTCATTCAAGATGCATCATTTTTTATACAAGATGCTTGACATTTTATTTCTTACAGTAGTTTAAAGTTCACAGAGTAAGATGTTGAGACAAGACATATTGTCCTACATGTGTATATAATGTAATTCATGTGAAATAAGAAACTGACTTACCTTTTTTCTATTATGTAGATCTCATTTTAAGAGCGTCACAACAAGCAACATGTTTAGTATTACTGTAAGAGTTTCATAAATATATATGGAATTTAACTTTTGTTGACTGTTTGAGGGGTTCTGAGAGAATGAATGTAACATAATTGATTAGATGAGTCATACGATTATTGATTGTGAAAATACAGGAAACTTGTGTTTGTATGAGACTTGTTGAGTTCCATGAAAAGAGAAGAACTTGTTGTAGTTGACATATGTTGAAAAACAAAACAAAACAAATGGAATTATTATTATAACAATGGAATTATTTTTTATTCTTTTAGCTGTCCAAGTCATCTGAGAATCCTTTTTTACAGAACATTTTCAACTTCATAATTTTTTTTTAAGAATTTAATGAGTGATGCATTATTTTAACTAACTCTAGTCTAGACTTGTCCTTTTATATCCAAAAGGAAGAGTGAGGATATTTTCCTTACATGTACTAAATAAATGTTTTTACAAAACTGATAGGATGTTCTGAGAGTGAATTAATGAAATGTTGATTATAAAAAATCATGAAACTTGTATTTGAGACTTGTTGAGTTCAATGAAAAGACAAAAACTTGTGAGGAGGTGACATATCGTGTTGGAAAACAGAATGGAATTATTTTTCTCATTATTTTGCTGTGTCTGTTGTCAAACTCATCTGAAAATCATTCTTACATGTAATACAAACATTTTTTTCTTCATTTTTTTATTTGATGAATGATGCTTTTGTAACCCCTTTTGTTTGACAAGTTTACAAATAGTAATAGATTACAGTTCAAAGTTTAGACCAGTTACCAGGATTCTAGGAGATCGCTCATGGAGCCCAGGATGGAACATCAATATTGACCACACCTACACAAGATCTGGTGTGCAAAATATATATTCTTAGACATTTATAACAAAAACATAACAAGCCATCAATATCTTTCATTGAACAATAATAAAGTGCGCACAAAATAAAAATTAAAAAATGTCCTCTGTTGTTCTTGTGTTTAGTCTGTTATGTTTTTTTTCTTTTATTATGAGCTCAGTTTTTATTTTGTTCCCTTTAAAGGGATAGTTCTGGTTCTTTGAAGTGGGGTCATATAAAGTACATATCGGCGGCTGTAGCTCAGGAGGTAGAGCGGGTCGTCTAGTAATCGGAAGGTTTACATGAATGTGTGTGTGAATGGGTGAATGTGGCATGTATTGTAAAACGCTTTGAGCGGTCAGTAGACTCGAAAAGCGCTATAAAAATGCAAGACCATTTACCATATCTATAGTTGGTCTGTTCCCTACCGTAATTGCCGATCAGCACAGCCTCAGTTTGGTGAAGCACAGAGCCACTCCAGCCCAGACGCTTAGCTTTGTACTGCAGTGAATGGAGACCAGATGCAAAGCAAATTTTAACCACCTATAGATTTTTTTAGGTGAGCCTGGTTTTAGGTTGTTAAAATTCGCTTTGCATCTGGTCTCCATGGTAACATCAAAGATATTGACTTGTCAGCCCTCTCTAATGGAATCGATGACTTTCCCAGCAGAGACAATTTATCCACCACAGATGAACTGGTATCCCACTACAATCTTGGACTTCATCGACTGCTAAATACTCTTGCAGCGTTAAAAACAAGGTCTATTGGAGGATGGCATCCTTGTATTGGAGGATGGGATTATGATACAATACAAGGATGCTATTTCTTTATCCAAAACCACAAACTACTCAACCTTAATCAGGACAGCGAATGGGAACACTAGAGCCTTATTCTCAACCATCAACAATATCCTGAAACCACCTGATGCTCTACCACCTCACTTACTCATAGTTACACATTGCGATAATTTCATGACCTTCTTCAATGCCCAAATTAAATCCAATTCATTCACCAGCCAGTTAGACCCCCTACCGACCTACCTGGTAACAAGCTGCCTGTCTGCCTTGTCCTCTCTCATAACTGACATCATTCATTCCTCACTGACTTCTGGTGTTGTTCCATCATCACTAAAGACTGTTGCAATTACTCCAACTATCAAGAAACCCGGTGCAGATCCAAATGATTTGAACAACTTTTGTCCCATCTCAAACTTTCCAAACCATTTCTTTCCAAAATACTCGAAAGAACTGTTGCAGCTCAACTAAACACTAATCTGTCTCACTGCAACCTCTTTGAACAATTTCAGTCTGGATTTCTTCCCCTTCATAGCACTGAGACAGCCCTCGTGAAAATCACAAATAACCTCTTGATGGCATCTGACTCTGGTTTGCTCTCTATCCTGGTTCTCCTCGACCTCAGCGCAGCCTTCGACACTGTCTCTCGTGACATCCTCCTGGACAGGCTGGCCTCCATTCGAATCACTGACATCCCTCTGGTTTGGCTGGCATCCTATCTCACTGGTTGCACACAATTTGTTCAATTCAAGAACCTAAGATCCGACTCCTCTCCAGTCTCCAGCGGTGTTCCCCAGGGCTCTGTCCTTGGCCCCCTCCCAGTGACGGACTGTTACCTGGAATTTGGACAGATGCCAGAATGGCTGCGGGCCCTCGTGGGCCGGACGACCAATCAGAGAGCGGCATGATTGTCGCAGCCATGCGACACCTTAACTGTGAACAGTGGCCCCAAGATCATTTCTCTCTCTACCCTGCTTCAAGCATCAATAATGTTCTTAGGTTAAGTGAAAGTCAAAATGTTTCCAATTCCTTCCCACCGACTGGAACAATATTCTGATCAGTATTTATACCCCAGACGAGTCTATGGCCCCATCCACAAAACGATCTTTTTTCCCCCCGTCTTCCTTGGCATCTTTTCAAGAATATTTGCGTCCACACGGATCCATTGTAAACGACTCAATACGCTGTAGTTCATATGCCAGGACTATATGTGGTGCTGGAAATTCACCAAAAACGGAGAAGAAGAGACGGAGCATGCGCACAAAGCTTTAGCGCTGTATACAAACAGACAGCCGAAGGAGAAGCCGAACTCAAGAAGAAGAAGACGAAAATGGCTAGTCGGTTGTCCATTTTTGTCCTTTCCATGTCCTTTTTTGCTCAGCATAGTGGCAGAGGAGCAGAATATTTTGCCCTAGTAACCCTAATAGGCTTAATATCGTCTGCAGCACGAACACAAGCATGTAGTCTGCCATTGTTGTTGTTGTTGTTATGAGACATTGCGGGGTTCAGAGGTCGAAGGCTAGTAGTGATGTGCGAGTCATGAGCGAATCATTCAAACCTCGAGATTCTTTTTACTGACTCGGGAGTTACGAGTCATTGTCTTCATTAACTCATTCACTGACTCACCGCTGCTACCGCCAGCTAACTGCAAAGAGGAGACGTGCCACACAACTGTTATTCTAACTGCAATTGCGTAAATGTATCAAGCTAATTGCTGTATTAGCTCCGTGGCTGAAGCAACGGCTCTGGTCATTATTTCAACTCAGCTCCCCGGTCTCCTCTCCTTTCTGCCCAGAGCTGTATCACAGGCTGATACAGAAAAAGAGCGATTGATTGACCCAGTAGCTCACAGCTCACTCGCTACAAGCTGGGAGGGAGCTCTATGTGTACACAGTTTCATACATTTTATTATAATGGTGCACTGTTGAATGTTAGAATATTATCATTTAAAAAAATTTTAAAAAACGTTTTGCCTTGGAGACTTCTTGATATTTAGTCTTTTTCATAATGATTTGGGGACTGGAGTGGTTAGGGACTTGTTTGTACGTTCTGGAACTCCAATACCCAATTTACTTTAGTGAGTGACTCATACAAATTCGAGTCAGTGAAGGGAATCGGCCATCCTATCACTACAGGCTAGAGATCGAGGGGTGTGGCGATGAGTGGTATCATTGAAATGCAAAGACTGCTGATTCGCAGGGACTGCGTTAACAAATATCTCCACTCTGACACCCTGTTGTGAATACTCGTGTATGCAGATGCAATAGTTATAAGCTCCTGTGAACGATTGGCCACTATGATGCAAGTTATGGAATGCGTTTATAAAACAGCGTTTTAATGTGGACGGGGCCTATATCACAGTCATGGTTACCCTCTACAGTCTACAGTCACAAACTTTTCAGTCTGCATTGTTTTGTAGCGAAATGTCTTACCCAATTGTTCAAAAACGTGCATGGTTTGAAATAAAACAAATCTACCTCCATTTTTTTATTTGATTATTTGTTTGCAAAAGTTGAAATAAAGCAATGCCTTCTGGGAATTTCAAGACTGAATCGAGTAGACCGCGTCTGCATCTGCGTCTGCGTCTGCGTCTGCGTCTGCGTGGTTGTTAGAAGTTGGAGATTGGAAATTGACTGAGATTAAGCTAGCAAAAAAAATGAATCGAGGCATCAAGTACGGCGACACAAGGGGGGAGCGGAGAAAAGAGAGAGAAATCTAAGAGCACTGTTGGCTGACGGTGAAAAATGCTGCAAACTGACTGATTTGTTTTTGAAGTGCAGCTTCAGCTAGCACTAATGTTGGCGACACAGCTGAGCCAGCACACCAGGAAGAAAGACAAGGCAGTGAGGAATATGAGCAAGAGGAGGATGAAGCCTAAGGACCCGATTGTCACAGGATAATTTGGAGGCTCTAATGCTGATGGCATAGAGAAAGAGTCAGGTCCTAATGAACTTGGATTCAGATGACGTAATAGACAGGGTTGCTTGTTGCATGACGGCAAGACATGTTTTTTTTATGGATCGGCTGGCTTTATGAATTGTTGTTGTCCATGTTTTGGTGCAGCTGTTTATGGCATGGGAGTTTACGTTCACCATCGCTGGGGCTATCAAAAGTGTGTGTTCTTTCCGTGCGTCAAAACTTGTATCTGCAAGTTGCGCATTTATTTCGAGTGGCTTACTCTGTATCAGACTAATCATACAACCACACTCTTGCCTATTCTCTATTCTGCTCTCTATTGGACTATTCTCACCCCCGAAGCTCAGCCCTGCCTAATCCGGTCCGGTTGAATTCCTGTGTGAGTGAGGACCACGGAGTCTGAATTCTGTGCCGAACTCCTGGCACTATGTAATTGCATCTTCCTATTTCTTTATCTATCTTCATTTCATCGTTCGTTCCATGAAGAGTTGTAGAACTTGACACATGTACAAAAAAAAACATTTTTAATTTCTCATTGACTTCTGAGCTGTATCTGTTGTCAAATTCATCCTTTTTTTGTAATCAAACATTTTATTTTTCAAATGTTGTTTTTATTTTGTATAACGTTGAATGATTGCTTTTACAGAATTTGATGATTTATCTTTTGCAAGTATTTCGATAATCTTACACTTCTCTGCATCTAATTTTAAATGTTCAAATCTTGCCCGTATTGGAATAAAAAACATTTTCTTTGTCTTTAATAGCACTCGTCATTGCTACATTATACACAGAACTGAAATAAAGCCTTCAAACAAAGACCGGATTGTCCCTTTTCACAAAATATGTCACAGACCTGCTAGAAACTAAATCATGTACATTTTAATTACATAACCCAAAATCACAAATAGTGTTAATTTTGTCAGCAATTTTCAGATTAACACTTTAAAGTTCAAGCTTCCATGTTAAGTTTAATCATAATTAGTCAACCTCCCTCTTATTTTTTGTCAATTTTTTTTTTGTTTGATTCAAACTCATTTTACTTAAAAAAAACAATTTTAGTTCAGTTTTCATTGACAACTGAGAATTTAGTCATCAAAGGATTAGTTGATAAAAATGTGAACACTTAAGTTGAGTTTAAGTCAAGACCAAGAGAATCAGTTTTACTAAACCTTCATAAAGCTGCTTCAAATAAGATTTCATCAATGATTCTAGGCTTAAAATTAGCCACAAATTAAGAGTTTCTATGATTAAGAGTGCAGCTTTACAGAGAGGATGTCTGGCCTGACTTTAAGAATTAAAGAGATGAATGGAAGCTGCTGTCTGGCAATGCACACACATTTTTTTTTGGTAATTTTACTACAGACACTTATTACAGTTATTACCTTGCCTTTTTTCAGCTTGGGGTTCATATCACTGTAGTTGCTCTGCATCTTCAGGGGTTACTGTAGTGCAGCTTATCATCTTGTGTTCATCGTGGGAAAAAGGTTTAAAAACATGTTCAAATATTTCCAGCTGTTTACTTACCTTAAAAAGTAGGGTTTCCTTAACCCATTAAAGATGAAAAACTGTAATCTAAAAATGTAACTAGTAATTCAAGTTGTCAAACAAATGTGGTGGAGTGAATGGTACAATATTTGCCTCTGATCACTGCCTTTTTGAAAAGTTACCAGTAGACTGACCTTCGTCATTTCATATATTAACATCTTTGTTGATGCCTTCACAAGAACAATAGTATCAGTTGGTCCCTCTAGATTTCAAGTCACATCCTATCTGACATGACAACATTTTTGTTTTTCACTTTGGTGCAGGTCATTTCACTCAGTTAGAAACCTTCAGGCAAAAGAACACAATTTGAAAGGAGAGAAAGGATGAACAAGGAAAACACAAAAAGAGGTAGAAAAAAAGAAAAGTAGAAACATAGGTACAAGGTAAAGGTACAGTGGGGACTACAGTATGTCATACTCTACTGCAGTGTAAGGCTGAAATCTTTTATTTCTAAAATACAGTGTAATAAGGCGAACACGTTCAGTTTTGAGCTTTTATTGTCTGAACAAAGGGCATCATCAGTTCTGCTTTCACATTCAAACATTCCAGTAAAATGACTGACTCTTGGTTAAGACATAACTTCCTTGAGTCTTGAGGTGTGTGTAAGTTCTGGCTAGTTGTCCAACAGAATGTGGTAAGACGTGTTCCCAGGGGTGGAACAAAACTTGATGAAGTGGTGTTTGAAGACATGTTGTTGTCATAGCTTCTTGAATCTTGGCACATCCCGCCTGCCGTAGTTCCAACAGGTTGCAACACACATTTGAAAACGCAAGGTGCTAGAGAGCAGTATTCGTTTGAATGCAAAATAAAATTTAACCACTAGATGGGAGAAATAATTCCACAGTGTGTCTTTAATAATCAAAAGCGCAAAAATTGTGTGTTTTTCCAGCATACCTGGGACACCAAACACTGCCAGCCACAGCAGAGGCAGAACAATGGCACACAGGTGGCTTATAGCTTGGCTCTGATTTTGTTGGGCGAGGAGTTGAGTCAAGGCTGCATTCACTAACACTACACCATGCTCTGTACTAAGGGAGTATTATCCCACCATAAATATGCCACTCTCACATCTTTGATGAGCTGATTCAGGCTGATTAATAGCTCCTCATGTGAAGGTTTGTCTTCTTCCATCTCCGCTCAGCTTTGAAATTCAAAAGTTCCTTTTTTATTTAATCTTTCCTACAAAATAAATAATCCTATTTATATTTAAGACCCAAACAATTGTCAAGATGTCCTAAAATGAATACAATGATTCTGTCCTATCATGTACTAAACAACTAGATTAGACTAAAGAGGCACTCAACATTACGGTGTTCGACGGGTGCAAATCACAACGTCACATCCTCAAAAGCAAGTCAGAAAATACAACACCAAGTTAAAAACCATGATTGCATATTCCAAAAACACAACAACATTAGCCAGAAATCACATGCGAATTTTGACAGATATAAGCCTGGGACTTTTACTTGTTGAATCTGATTGTTAAGATGGGTGTCAATAACAGCGGAAAATGTCAAGGTTTGAGAGAAGGTGAGGACCCAAATGCAGAAACACACGGAGGGGCCAGCAGGATTGAGAAATAAAAGGGAGCTTTTCACGAAAAGCTGAATGAAAAAAAAAATCACAAAGAAACCAAAACATCAAACACCAAAGTGTCAATGCCGAAAAATGCAAAGTTACGACAAAGCTTAAACAAAGCACAACCAAAAACATAGTACAAATCAATGAAAACACAAGGGACAAGAAAAAATTCAGAACATTACACGAGGGGAAACAGGGAGACACTGGTGGAAACAGGCTCATGAAAAACATGGAAATCACACAAGAGAAACACATGAGAAAACCGAACGATCTGACAAAGAAATGAGGGTGCACGAATATTTTATCACACACACACACACACACACACACACACACACACACACACACACACACACACACACAAATGAGGGGATGAAGTGCAGGTAGAGTGAGGTGGAGCCACACAGGTGAGGAAGATAAACGGAAAAACACTAGAAACAGTGAAGGAGGTGATGGACTGGAAAAGCTAGAAACACGGGAAGGGAGGGAAAGGCAGAGCAACACACGACACATGATGGCAAAATATAAAATAAAACAGGAAACCATAAACACAACACCAGAATCATGACAGGGAAAGGTCCACACTGACCGGAAATGATACCAAAGAAAAAAATGTTTGAAATGAGAGGGTCATCGCGCTCTATTCACCTTGTATGGTTATAATGTCCTTGGGATATTTAGCATCCACACCGTAGTGATTGGACCGAGTTAGCTGCATTACTACTCTAAATTTCACCAACAACTGATTATGAACCAATAACTTTAGAACCACACACTGAAACAAATTCCTGTAAGAAAACAGCCAAATTGTGACAGTAACATACTGTTTTCCATTAAACAGTATTATACTGTAGAAAACAATGCATACTGGGCAATATTTTTGGGTAGCTTGCCGTTTCCCATAAAATACTGTAATATACCGTAAGTACCATTGCATTCTGGGAGTGATGTTAGAATCAACAGCAGAGAGGTCGCGCAGATATGGAACACTACTCTATTTCTAGAGGAGACACGTTACAACACATTGGAGTCCTGGGGCCAACTCTTTCTGAGCAAATCACACAGTAAGTTGAACCAAATTTTATTTGTCTGGTGATGTTTGCTTACTTATTTTACTATAGTTAAACTGTGATTGCTCAATTTCATGTGGTTCTCTTAACTTGCCATGTGGTGACTGGCCAGCTACAGCAGTAACATTTAGCCTGCTTTTTTATAATTATTTTGTAGGTAAGGCAGATTTCTACTTCAAATAACTTAGTCATGTTATTTTTTGTTTGTTCAGTGTTGTTACTGTTTGATTTGATGTGCTGAAGTTAGCCTACAGAGAGAGTTTAACCAACTTTAACCACACAATGAGGCTGCTTGAACTGCTTTGCTCTTTGATTTCATGTTTGCATTAACAAGAATCACGCTAAAACGCGAACTAAAGCATTTTTTGTGTGTGTATTGGCAGTATTTTTTTTTTTTTTATCATTGTTGGATTTGATGTCAAAATATTCCCATGCCAGATCTGTTCTAGTGAATATACCACTCTATCTGCAGATGTAAGGCACATGAGAATTCATAGGAATATTCCAAATTCAGTTTTCATGTGTGTCTTGCCTGACTGCAAAATCCCCTGCTAACAGACATCATACTGTGGAGCAAAAACGCAAAAGACTGGAGGAAATCCATAGACTGGAAGATGCAGGTGGCGTTCAAAGAGCAGAGGTGTCTTGTCTCATGGAGACCACATTCTGTCTACTGTGTCGCCATATAAATGCAATTCCAGCTCCTTCCATTGGGGATATTAGAAACTTTCTCTTCTTTCTTAATTTTTATTGATTTATTGTCATGTTAAAAAAAATAAATGAATAAAATACATGAAAATAGTAATAATGATAAATTCAATTTAAAAGTCCCTTTCTCAGACTCATGGACACTACATATAAAAAAGTTCAAAACTATTCTCACTACAATTATTCTCTGTGCCCTACGGTTGTCTGCCACAGTGGATGATGTTGAGAAGACCCTCACCCTATCCTCGACTCCTCGTCTAATCCTCCTCCTATGTATTCAGTGAATGGACATACTGTGTATTTCATATCAGATGGGCTTTAAACTTTATCTGTATCCCAACAAAGCATGAATATTCTTCAAAGTAGAGATATTATACAAGATTTTCAATCAAAACTGAAGTTACTCTTAATTCAATTTTCAGGTGGAACAGAGTGTGTGACTGTCAGACGCTGGATGATCAGCTTTGAGGGTCATATCCTGTGCGAGGGCATCCAACCAACATTTGTGACAGGGCTCGCTGCTCAGTTTTCAGTGTCCTGCATTTATAACTTACAGTACCAAGAGGAGGCTGCCTGTATACTTGAATTCATTCAAAGGTAAGGCTTCTGTTACCTAAAAGACCTTTTTCAAAGCAGTCATTCTGACATGAAATTGTGAGTAAACACTCTTTTCGGGTTGTCTTTGGTCAAAAGTATTTTGATTTGATTATGTCACCCAGTCCTCTTCATATAGTAGCAGACATTATTGTTATCCAGCCTCTAATCTCAGACTACTGTGTTTTCAGGCGCTCCATTGGAGTCAACCAGAAAGAGGGTCCAAAGCTGGCCGGGGCAAGATCATCTCCAAGAAGACGGGGAGAGTTGTTCAGAAGATGTCTGTTACAGTCAATCCCCTGTGTCCAAGCTTCTGAAGAAACTTATGGACTTTGAGTGGAATTTTGTATAGGTCAGTGAGAGCTCTAAACACAGGCACTTTACACCATCGCAGCCACTGTTATTTCCCATTTTTTGTTGTCAGTTATGTATGTGTTCTTGTTAGATATGTTATATTGCACAAAAAGAAAGTGGATGTTCATAATGTAGCTGCAGAAAAACCTGTGTGCATATGTTATTGTCTATAAAAGTCAGCAAATTCTTGGCAGACACTAGATCAGTTATCTTTAGAGGACTCAGAGCCTTATTTTATTATTTATTTTAATCTTATATTTCATTATTATGTTTAGTTCAGCTCCATTGTACATTGTATCTCTATGGCAGATGTCTCCAACTGAGCGAACCAGTTATGCTTAAACTGTTGAATTTGTTTTATTATTTTGTTAACCAATTAAGTATTGCTGTTGGTGCTAATGTTTAAATAAAGGTTACATAATTGATATTTTCTAAGTCTCTTCTTGTATACTTCTTAAATTGCTGTCTTTTAATTAACAAACTCATTCACTATACGTTAAAATTTCTAATCAAGGTTACAGTGGAGACAGCACCTAATTCATAGTAATTTGCTTTCAGCCAGTAATATGCTCTATTTTCAAAAAAGACTGCGTGGTATTGTATTTGGGATTATGGCGAAATACCATTGTTAATGGAAAAAACAAACAAAATTGCGACTACCCTGCACTAGTATACTGTGAATTCATACAGCACTAATTTAAAAAATCAAGAAAATAGAGCAATGTACTGTAATTCAACCCTGCTGCCTGTAGTTTACTGTTAATCTACAGGACAATTGTTTACAGTGCACGTGTTCCAGCAGGAATCTGATCTGGAAATGGGGGAAATGAGCAGCATCAGCAAACATGATCCAAGTTTTCTGTGACATTTTGCTCAGGTAAATATTGCTAATGTATTGTATTTGTCCCTGTCACATAATGGTGCTCACTGTAGATTAGTACTTATACCTTAACTGTCTACACATACACTCTGTTTAACGTTATTAATGCAACAGGGGCAAGTAAGGCCATTTGTCAAACAAATTTACCAGCACGCCTTCCTTCATAACTTTTGGGAAGAAAACAACCTAATTAATTAAATAATGGATAGCCTAAGCCTATACATCGTAACGCATCAGTGCCAAGCATTCAGCTGACCAATCACTCAGTTGTTGAGTCCAAATTTTTGCATTACATGGCAATAATTGTCGCCTTACCTCACAATCAGTGCTTAATTTGTCAATCAAAAGGACATCGACCACAGACAGGGTGCTTTTCCGGCAGGTCAGGGGGACTGAAAAAGTCAGAGAACACATCAAAAATCCTAGAGAACATCGGACCACACCTGGGGGTTAGCAGTAAACAAAACTAAAACTGTTGTTACAAACTGAGACTTCTTTATTTACATTAAATAAATCAGATCATTCACAATAATCCCTCAGAACCAGCAGGGAGATGTGCATAGTAACAGCTGATTGTCGTTACTGTTTGCACATGCTCTCTCCCTCTTTTTCTCTTTTCCTCCTTGACCCATCACCTTCCTGTCGACTCGTCTCCCCTCGGGTTGTGGACTGGTACAATGGGGGGAAATGGAATGAAGGTGTAAAGCTGTCCAATCAACTACAAAAAGTAGTAGGCTAAGACACTAGTGACATGTTCTGTCTGTCCGTCTGACTGATGACCTCCGATCTATTTCAGTACTATAGACCGTGTCGCAGACTTGCACCTACACAAATCGGCTTGAATCAACCACACTCAGTTCAATCCCCACTTACATGTGGGGTTTACAGAGATCATATGCCTAAATATTTAGACACTTAAAAGCATAAAGCACATGCCAAAGACATGACCACTCCCACTAACTAATGCCTAGCATCACTGTGTGATGTCCCTCGATCTCTTTTTAAAATCAGCTTTAAAATGCCTGGCATCTCTGCATAACGTGACCACTCCCTCGATCTCTTTTTAAAATCAGCTTTAAAATGCCTGGCATCTCTGTGACATGACTGCTCCCTCTATCTCTTTAAAATCAGCTTTAAAATGCCTGGCATCTCTGTGACATGACTGCTCCCTCTATCTCTTTAAAATCAGCTTTAAAATGCCTGGCATCACTGCGTGACGTGACTGCTCCCTTTATCTCTACCCAGAGACACTGCAGCCCCAGATTTCCCTCAGATCTGTGTGTCAGATCTATTACCCCTTTTCCACTGGTCAAAAATCCCACTTAAACCCACCAAGATCGGGCTTTTGTGTGTCAGTTGAGCTTGCAGTAGACATGGGTTTTTAATCACCTCGGCTCAGTTTTGATCTAAACATAAGACAGGGGTGAACAAGCTAAATCCCGCCATGGAAAGTTCTGGAGCATGACCAAAAGAGCCAGAGTTCAAGGGTAAAACAGTTCAAATTTATATTTTAAATGTTTAAATGAATACAGTGGAAATGGTGCCAAAAATATTAAAATCCAGATTAAAAAGTCTCTTAAAAACCTGCATTCCTATGTAGCAGAAAAGGTGTTAAAACAATCTGGTACACCATCCTGGCTGTGCACGTGTTTTTCTTCTCTTTCCACCTGGTACACCACCGTCCTTGGTCTGCAGGTCTCCTGGTCTCTCCACGCCTCTGCTTCTCTTCCTCTTTTTTTCCTCTGGTTTTCCTCTCTCCTCCATTTCTTCTCCCTTTCCTCCATTTCTGCCAGGTGCTTGGTCCCACCCGTCAGTGCCTGTAACCAGTAGTCGAGTTGTAAAAAAAAATTCAGGGGGGATGGTCAATTTTTTTCACCTTAAAAAAAAGGCAGGGGGCAGTTTTACAGGGGGGATGATTTTTGTTTCAGGGTGGATGCCATCCCCCTCATCCCTCCTCAACTCGACTACTGCCTGTAACATACTCACAGATCTCCAGGTGTAGGTTATTGAGTAATCAAGTGAAAGACAGGGGAGTGCAGAAATCAAGCAGTGACAAACAAACTAATTAATAAAACCATGCAATAAAACAACTCATGCAATATAAAAAAACACAGCACACAACAATTTAAAATACAGCAAGCAGTCACTTCTGCCCCTTGACAGTTCATTCCCTGTTCACACTATGAAAGCTGCTCAGTGGTGCTTGCTGGCTATGAAAATACCTGGATCACCGACTGAGCCAGCCGTTCTTCTAATCCTTCAGTTGGAAACACTGAAAAAAACACAACAACTAACCTTCTGTCTGTTTGTTGTTGTTTTTTTAAACACACATGTATAATTGTGATTCTATAATTATCACAGTAACTCCTCGGTCTTGCCACTACAGCTACAGCTTTTATTATAATGTTATCCCTGTTACGACCCTCTAACCGTAGCTCGTCTAAAAGAAGGCCCAACATAATTAAAGAGTCAGGTTTTCAACAACACAACCAATTTATTAACAACAACAACAAAAAAAACACAATAGATAAACCAAAGCTGGTGAGCCGGCCAAAACAGAACAAAAAGAAGAGACACCCAGACCAGCCCACAAAGGGCCGTAGGATCTGGGTTCTCCTCTCTAACCTAAATACACATAACTAACCTAACGAAATAAAGCCACGAGAAAAAAAGACTACCAGACTCACCAAACTAAGATATGACAAAAGCAAAGCTTAACATCAAAACAAGCACACAAAAAACTGCTGCTGCTCAAGGCTGGAGAACAGAGGAAAAAGGATAAGGGGGCCAAGCCACGTTGCTTCCTTTTATAGTCCTCCCCTCAGATTAGGGCCACCTGGGCCACCTGAGAAAACACAAGCACACGGTCACCAGCAAGTTATACATCCCATCCAGCAGGGGGGAGTATGTAACAATCCCCATTCAAGTTAGCCGTGCGCTGGAATTAAATCTGGACACAGCATTTGAGGCAGGGGCGTTGCTCGGCCTGCAGCTTTACAGGGGCACAGGCCCCCACCCAGACCCAGACCCCCCCTCCACACACACACACACACACACACACACACACACACACACACACACACACACACACACACACACACACACACACACACTATATTAATGCCAAACAGACAAATGCACTATGGTGATGGTAGCCTATGTGTAGCCTAATATTTATTTAAAGGCCACAGTTTACCCATCTAGGCTACATACCTATTCAAAGGATCATTTATATACATTTATAACATTTATATGAACATTTAGGCTACTTTATGTAAATCAATCCATCAATCCACAATCAAGTCCATCAAAAAAGGAACTTTGAACTGGGTTAGTGCCCAGCCCTCACAGGCTTACAAGGCACTTACAACATAAATACAGAGGAGCCTTAAAACAACACACAAAAATAGAAAAATACAGGGACTGATGCTCCTAATTGCTTCCATATGCATATACACACATACACACACATGCATAAAGCATGCATGCATGCATGCATACCCCCCCACACACACACGTCTGTCACCGGCACCAGAGGAGCAGTACCGTTAAAAATGAAATCACGGCCTGTATTACCGGAGAACATCACAGCGGTACCGAAAAATATTCTCGGGTAGGCGACCGCTTCTCATCACAGTCCGCACCTTGAGTTTCTTTCTTCCTCTTTTTTTTGACAGAGTTTCACACAGAAATTTTCTGATGGCTGTGAGTAACGTTATGTCCATGTTCCTCCCTCTGCGACAGTAAAGGGAACATTTACACTTTTCCAGACAAGACCTGTTCATCTTTTTCGTGTGTTAATGAATTAATTTGAATATCAAACCTGCATGTCTTCTGTTCTAAGTATTTAAAAACAGCCCGATCCCAGCCGACAGAGCAACGTAGGCTACGGTAAGTTAATGGTTAACGTCCTGTGGATAAACTAGCCTTCATTAGCTGAGCTCTCTCTCTCCGAAATGATTCCCATTAAAGGTGGGGTATGGAATTCTCTTTTTTGGCCATTTTTGCAAAATTACTTGAAATCCTTATCATAACCCACTTACGGCCACTGAGTTAGAAGTACTGAGATGAAAATTAAACAAGTCAATCATCTGTGGAACGGACAGGGCTCGAAAAACTCCAGCCAATGATTTCCAGAACCACCGAGATGCATTGGACAGTAAGTACGTCAATCAAATGGTCGTACTGCACTCCCCCGCTCCCCGCGCGTGACCCGTTCGTGCACGTACTCAAAGCTCGTGACCCAGAGCAAGTTGGTTCTGTTTTTCATCCTGCGGTAGCTACTGGAGCGAGCTAACTAGCTAATCCACACAAAGTCCACTTAAAAGTCATACTAAGAAGAAAACGAAGGTTTTATCAGCGGCAAGTTGCGAGTCGAAACGAAATTACGACCAAAGCCGGACCGGCACCAAAATAAACATCGGATACGCGTTCGGCTCATGGAGGCAGCTTCAACTTGAATTGGGACCTAACGTGCAAAGTAGCGTTAGCTGCTAACATGTAGCTTAGCCCACCGCTGTGTAACACTGAATAGTTACAGACTGCGCATTTTCCACGGTCCTTTAGTCTGAAACCGAATAGTTAGAAATATGTCCCTTTATATATGGAACCGAAAGCCCAACCTGTTATCCGGGAGGTGACGTTAGCAGCTGGCTGTAGCCACATGTGTCTGTGTAGTAACATTAGCTGCTAACACACAGCAGTCCCGTATCAGAGACGATGTTTTTGTCCCCCAATATGTGGCCAATGCTTTCGCCTGTGCCTTTCAGACTGGCCGTGCATGTTTGTCGCTACACACAGCGGGCCGGCTGCTTCGTGTGTGTAGGGGATAGGGCTATCCCTTACACACAGCACAGTTCGCAGTTGTGAGCTAACGTCATTCCGCGGACGCATGTGCGAAGGTCACGCGCATCTGTGTTCGCACTCGTGCATGATTGCGCGTCCATGTACTTGGAATGGGTGGAGTCAGAGTCAGCGTTGAAGGAGAGGGGGTAGGACCATTTGAGTCGTGTATTTTCAAAATCTGCTGGCGTTTCGCAAATCCCATACCCCACCTTTAATATCTGGCTCAGTGCCAAAAAAGCTAAACCTACCTCTCTCCCTCTCATTCACATTTCTCCTTTCCCTGCTTCTTTGTCTCGATCCCCTCTGTTTTTAAAGAAATGTCTGATATCAATGACGCCAGCCAGGCTGTCCGCTGACAGCGCATCCGTTCATTCCTAAAATGGCTGCTCAGTGGTGCTTTGAAGTCGGAAAAGCTTAGTTTTGTGGGTATGAAAATACCTGGATGAAAATACCCTGTCATGCGGCCTATAGAGCATGCACCTTAGAGACTTCTGCAAACCGAGACAGCAAACTTCCGGTTTAGTGCCCGGCTAACTTGAATGGGGATAAAAACTTGAATTGTGTGGCTCTTATATTCTAGTGGACTGAGTGTCTCAAATTATGAGATTGAAATTAAACATTTTGGCGAGGGTTGAGATGCTCAAAAAAATGTATCCACTATTTAATAGATGCTTCTTTCATAGTCTAAGCTCATGGTAAAAAGTATTTTTGGGCCGCAGTGCATCATGTGATGATGTAATTACACGGTTTGGACTCTACGAATGTTGGCTTCAAGGATGTTACATTAAATCTGGATGGAATGTTGAAGGCGGAGCCCCATTCATTCCTATGAAAGCTGCTCAGTGGCATTTTGAAGTTTTCTGGCACATTTACTTCCTGGTTATGGGGCCCATCAAATATGCGCAGTAGAGTTGAACTACTTTCACTTTTTGTTATAACTGCTTTAAAAGACAGCTTCAAAGTGCAGCCAGGACAGTTTGTGAGAGGCAGAACAACAGCTCATATCGTGATCTCTGGTTATTGAAGGATTCATAACAAGGCAGCACATCTACTCAGACCAGGCAGAACTATTGAAATGCAAAGGTGAGTTTATTCAGCACTGTTACGGATTTTAATCAGATTCAATGTAAAATGGTTAACCTTTACTTTATGTAGAAACTTTAAGAACTGTTGGATGCATCCATGTTCCAATCGTAAGATCATAATTCAAGAGTTGTCAAGGCCGATTCTAAATTGATGAACACAGATTTGAATTATGGTTTGTGTTTCTGTTGTTCTAGGTCTTAAAACAGCAAAGTTATGAATCACAGCACATTTACATTTTACATTTTCCAGAAATAGATTATTCTTGACTAATACAAAGAGTGCCCTTCACCATCCTACCTTCAAGAAATATGTTTTTCTTACCTTTAAATTTGATCCAATCAGTACCATCCAATATATAAACCCTCAACTGCACTTTACCACTTTTGTGCTTTGTTTACATTCTTTGACCCACATATTTCTAACAGCACCTTCAAAGCAACACAACCAACAATGTCAGCGGAACTGTCCAAATTATTTAATCTCTCATTTGAGTTAGTATAGTTCTCGAAAAGGCTTTTGGATTGGCAACATGTTTTAAGGCGTGACGGATTTAAACTGTCTACCATACTGTGTCAGACTTGAGATGTGAGATACATGGGGGAAATAAAGAAACACTGTGTCCTGGATGAGTCACTTGTCTGTGAGAAGTAAAGCCAAACTCTCCAGAGTAGTCAACCAGGGAACTAAAATCACATTCTCACATAAATCCAGCTCTCAGAACATCATGCGAAAGCAGTGAACAGACTGGCATATAAAATCCTTGATGTTCACCTTCATGTTTTTTATTACGCTGATTCCTTCAGGCAAGGGGTTCAGAGTCCCCTATGCACTGAAGTTCTGTTTTAAAAAAATCATTGATTAATTCTCACTCAGAGGGAAGGTAAACAAATTTCAGGCAATATGGCAACCCTTTATAGACCATTTTGAGAAGACAAAACTGTGAATAACTAACTAGGCACTAACTAAAGCACATAACTTGTGGCATTTCATTTCTTTTCATCTCCTTTTTTTCATGTGGCATCCTGTAATTTTATTTATTTATTTTAGCTTTTTGTGTTTGTTTGCTGGGGGGAGGGGGGAGGGGGAAGTACTCTTTGTATTCCTTAAAAAAAGAAAAAGCACAACATTATAAAGTATGTTACTG
Source organism: Lagodon rhomboides (assembly GCA_039737535.1). NCBI lineage: Eukaryota > Metazoa > Chordata > Actinopteri > Spariformes > Sparidae > Lagodon > Lagodon rhomboides. The sequence continues at coordinate 30,520 of JBBNBP010001350.1, read as the reverse complement.
TGTTGAAAAATTCAATAAACAGAATAAAAAAAATTTAAAAAAGAAATCATTGATTTACTTATTAACTTATTTCCAAACTGCTGATAAACAGCATAGTCACTTTTTACTGCATGAAATTTTGCCATACATAATGTTTATTTTTGATGTGCAGTGGATGTTCTTATGTTCTGTATGTATACAAGCCGTGCACCAGCAAAAGACAAATTTCCATTATTGCCTGTATTAATGGACAATTAGTTGTTTTTGTATCTTAAATGTTGAATCTAAAATACAATTTGTTCATTTTTCACATTGCAATATTAACAATATTAATATCTCACCTGCAACGTTCATCAGAATGAGATGTGTAAGATGTAATAATTCTGACAAAAAGAATATTAGACTCAGATTGTCTTTGTCAAAAACTTTGCCCATTCAGCTTTAATAGTGATTCAGTCTTGCAGTAATAGTTTACCACAGTATTTGTCTAACTGACTTTCCCCTTATTCTTTATAAAGCATGAAAAACAGATAAGATGGAGGAGGAGAACCAGGACAAGACACCAGCTGGAAGGGCTGAGGAGTCTAAAGTCAACTCTGTACTCCGTCTGTTATGCGCATCATGTTGCAATCGGGAGTTACAGGAGAGTGAAGATGTAACCAAGGTAAATGTCAGATTTCAAGACACAGCTTCATCTCAGTGGGTCTGATGTGATGAGTTGGTCAATAAAATTATCCATTTTCTCAGTGTGATCCAGTGAAAGAACCTGATGAGAACCAGCAGTCAGAGAACGATAATGACACAGGTGGAGGGTCTGAAATCAAATCAGGATCATCTGCATCCAATGAGAAAGGTAATAAACTTAATTGTAACTTATTCAACTAATTTTGACAATATGAGATTTGTTTATTACCTTTGATTGTGTCATTGTTTTCTGCAAACACTGTATAATTTTGATACTTTTGTTTTTAAATGATTTCTGTAGTTTAACATATTGTTGTTTTATTAGTTTTTTCAGCGAACTCACACTTGTTTTAATTGGTGACACAAATTCTATTGAGATTGAATCTAAAAACATCTTACTTGATCATGATGAGCAGGCAAATGTGGAACAGTTTTCAGCCAGACTGTATGATTTATGTGGTAGGCTCATCTCTGTCATTAACATGCTCAGCCTACAAAACACTGACCGATTCCCATTAAATGAGGGATTCCATGCCTTTCTCTTACTGTTACCAAATGTTCTGCATAACAGCCATTACAGCTCAGGAGTGCAGTGGTTAGAAAAAGCTTTTGGGAAAGACTCACTCGCTTATTTAATGACAGTTGTGACTCGTGAGTCAGATGAAAACTGTGAAAGTGCACTGACAGAGCTAAAATCCAACAGCAGGTTTGCTGAAAAAAGATCTCACACATGTACAAGAAGTATGATGGATGAAAAAGAGATCATAGCTCTGTTGGACAAAATAGATGTCATGGTCTCTGAAAATGATCCACACTGCTACAGTGGACCGATGTGTGATGAAAATAAAGAACAGAAAGAACACCTGGAGCACAAATCCCATGAAGAAGAAGGAATAGATTCATCAGTGTTTCAGCAAAATCACACAGGAGAGATTTAATGTTGGTATTCTTGGATAACACCTACATTGCTTTATCAAAATAAAATGTACAGATATTTCCCTCTGGAGTCGGTGAAGACCAAACACAGACCAAAAACAGTGTGAATAATGGACTTATGTTCGTCAGGTAGCTGAAACATGAGTCCCAATAAATGCTAATGTTTTCTAACTACTGAATGTATAAATCTGCAACTGTTTGCTAAAAAGTTCACAATGTCAACTTGGAATATATAAATGTAGTGTTCACAACTTTGCTGCCCCCATGAGGCCAAAAGTCAGTTATTGTACCGTTAAAAAACTGAAATGTTAAAGGGGAGGGGAGCTCGTTGGCCTTGCATTGACCCATGGGTATCAGCCAGGCACAGCCTAAACAAAGTACATGGCGCCGCTGCTCTGTGGGTCCAACACCTTCAGGGACAGAGAAATATAGAGACTGTCGGGGTACCAAATTGCATTAAATGAGAACAGAATGTTGCTTTAATATTTTAACACATAATCTCTATTTTGTAAAAAGGAGAAATATCTTGTTGAACAATTATTTTTTTAAATACACAGATAATTTTTGCAAATAAATCTTTTTTAGCTTGAATAGTTCACTGACAACAACTTTCTTTTATGTTCAATCCTACAATCTGCTTGTTTTTACATCACCCTGCAGGAGACGAGCTGGAAGACAGAGCAGCTACAACAGAGGTGAAGGTGAGATCTTCTCAACCTCAGTAATCATTGTCATAGCATTTCTTTTTTTAACCATACTTATTTATTCAACTTAAGCTCATTACCTGTGGCACATTACACACATTATCTCAATCACAACTGTAGACCAAACTGAAGATAGTGACTCTGTTCATCTTTAGTCCAAATGAGGACAGATTGTGACTCATCTGTTTTCTTAGTGTGATCCAGCTAATGGTGCCAAACACTCAGAAAAGAATGATGACGGCACCAGAGAGGAAGAAGATACTGAAAACAAGTCTGTGATACCATCTGTAACCACTGATAAAGGTGAGATTTTAATGATTTTGGGGGTTGTATATTAATATAAATTTTAAAAGTAACATTATTTTTAATTTTCAATCGACTCAGATGAAGCTTCATGCAGGTTTGAAGAAATACAGGAACTAATCTAATCTCTGATATATGTTGTCTCTGACCCTTCAACAGAAGAGGCTGATGAAGGTAAAGAGATCAACAGTGAAAGCAGCAGTAGCACCAGTGAGAGGTCCATTGAGGAGAGGTCAGCAGTGAAGGACACAAGTCAAACATCTCAGACAGTTCCAACAGCTGCCAAACAAAGTAAGAATTACTTCATTTCCTTCTATTGTTGTCTTGCATTTCTGAAATCTTTGTATAATTAAAGCAACATTATGTAACTTTTTTACCTTATAATAACAGCTTCAAAATCATATTAATGGTACAGTGTCTTGTAATAAGGTGAATGGTGTCTCTAGCCCTTTTCACACAGAGTCGCTGCATAATCGCCGCAGCGGAGGTTCACCAATTCTCCACTGTTGTTTGTTCACACAGAGCCAAACAACTCCGTCGCAACCACTGTTTAATTCACACAAAAAGCCGCTGCTGCAGAGTCTAAAGAGGCATGATGGTACACGTCATGATGATGACGTGTGTGTGATTTTTTCAAGGTATTTCCCCAGGTGTCCCCCTATCAATCTAAACATGTGCCTGCTGACAGTTTATAATCATATGGATGCTGTTATAATGTGTCGTGATTGAGATATTAACCCACCAAACAACCTGGAAAGTGACAAAGTTAAATTTTTCACTCTAAATTACATAACTACATGATCACCATCAGTAAACACGACGCTGTCTGACTCTGTCACTCGCGGGAGGGAGGCTGTTTTCTTGGGGAAAGTTCACTGAAGCTTCGGTCAGGAGGGCTGACCGTCGCGGTGATTGTTTTTTAACACAAACACTTGGTGAGTGTTTTTTGCCGGTGACAGAAGCTGTTTTTCTGGCAGAAATGTGGCAAAGAATCGGTAGGACAGGTGGGAGGACAGACACTTCTCCACGTATAACTGCAGTATTTTTTCCTCATATAAGTTGCCAAAAACACTACCAGTTACTATGTTACTGTTGTTTGGTCATGTAATGTTGCTTTGTGGGACATTTCTCTTTATTTTGTTGAGTGAATTGTCTGTTTACTGTGAAGACCATCAGACTGATACGCCCCAGCTGCGTGACGCCGGCTTATCCATTCACACAGATTTGGTTCGTCAATACTGCGTCTCTGATATTACCTTTTTTCACCCCTCACCGCCTCTGAGACTTTCACACAGAGGAGGAGGTGAAGAATTGGTGCAGGATCCCTGCACTGAAATGTCAGTATGAATGGGGCTTCTGTCTCAGCCACTCCACTTCAGCTGGAACAGTTCACTGACAAAAAAGTTTTTTTTTTGTTTTGTTTTTATGTTCAATCCTACAGTCTGCTTGTTTTTACATCACCCTGCAGGAGACGAGCTGGAAGAGAGAGCAGCTACAACAGAGGTGAAGGTGAGATCTTCTCAACCTCGTAATCATTGTCATAGCATTTCTTTTTTTAACCATATTTATTTATTCAACTTTAGCTCATTACCTGTGGCACATTACACACATTATCTCAATCACAACTGTAGACCAAACTGAAGATAGTGACTCTGTTCATCTTTAGTCCAAATGAAGACAGATTGTGACTCATCTGTTTTCTTAGTGTGATCCAGCTAATGGTGCCAAACACTCAGAAAAGAATGATTACGGCACCAGAGAGGAAGAAGATACTGAAAACAAGTCTGTGATACCATCTGTAACCACTGATAAAGGTGATATTTTAATGATTTTGGGGGTTGTATATTAATATAAATTTTAAAAGTAACATTATTTTTAATTTTCAATCGACTCAGATGAAGCTTCATGCAGGTTTGAAGAAATACAGGAACTAATCTAATCTCTGATATATGTTGTCTCTGACCCTTCAACAGAAGAGAATGATGAAGGTAAAGAGATCAACAGTGAAAGCAGCAGTAGCACCAGTGAGAGGTCCATTGAGGAGAGGTCAGCAGTGAAGGACACAAGTCAAACATCTCAGACAGTTCCAACAGCTGCCAAACAAAGTAAGAATTACTTCATTTCCTTCTATTGTTGTCTTGCATTTCTGAAATCTTTGTATAATTAAAGCAACATTATGTAACTTTTTTACCTTATAATAACAGCTTCAAAATCATGTTGATGGTACAGTGTCTTGTAATAAGGTGAATGGTGTCTCTAGCCCTTTTCACACAGAGTCGCTGCATAATCGCCGCAGCGGAGGTTCACCAATTCTCCACTGTTGTTTGTTCACACAGAGCCAAACAACTCCGTCGCAACCACTGTGTAATTCGCACAAAAAGCTGCCGCTGCGGAGTCTAAGGAGGCATGATGGTACACGTCATGATGATGACGTGTGTGTGATTTTTTCAAGGTGTTTCCCCAGGTGTCCTCCTATCAATCTAAACATGTGCCTGCTGACAGTTTATAATCATATGGATGCTGTTATAATGTGTCGTGATTGAGATACTAACCCACCAAACAACCTGGAAAGTGACAAAGTTAAATTTTTCACTCTAAATTACATAACTACATGATCACCATCAGTAAACACGACGCTGTCTGACTCTGTCACTCGCGGGGAGGGAGGCTGTTTTCTTGGGGAAAGTTCACTGAAGTCTCGGTGAGGAGGGCTGACCATCGCTGTGATTGTTTTTTAACACAAACACTTGGTGAGTGTTTTTTGCCGGTGACAGAAGCTGTTTTTCTGGCAGAAATGTGACAAAGAATCGGTAGGACAGGTGGGAGGACAGACACTTCTCCACGTATAACTGCGGTATTTTTTCCTCATATAAGTTGCCAAAAACACTACCAGTTACTATGTTACTGTTGTTTGGTCATGTAATGTTGCTTTGTGGGACATTTCTCTTTATTTTGTTGAGTGAATTGTCTGTTTACTGTGAAGACCATCAGACTGATACGCCCCAGCTGCGTGACGCCGGTTTATCCATTCACACAGATTTGGTTCGTCAATACTGCGTCTCTGATACTACCTTTTTTCACCCCTCACCGCCTCTGAGACTTTCACACAGAGGAGGAGGTGAAGAATTGGTGCAGGATCCCTGCACTGAAATGTCAGTGTGAATGGGGCTTCTGTCTCAGCAAAAAAAACGTTTTTTTTTTGTTTTGTTTTTATGTTCAATCCTACAGTCTGCTTGTTTTTACATCACCCTGCAGGAAACGAGCTGGAAGACAGAGCAGCTACAACAGAGGTGAAGGTGAGATCTTTTCAAGCTCGTAGTCTTTGTCATAGCATTTCTTTTTTTAATGCTACTTATTTATTCTACTTAACTTCATTACCTATTGCACATTACACACATTATCTAAACTGACGATAGGAACTTTGTTAATTTTTAGTCTAAATGAGGACAAATTTTGACTCGCTGAATCTCCTGGTGCAGTTGGAACCACTTTCCCAGGAGAAATTAATTTCTTCTCGCTAAATAACAAACCTGATTGCATTTAGTTTGTGCATATTGCTTTCCTCGATTTTATTTTTTGTGGTAGCACTGTGTGTTGTTGATTTTTAATTTCAATAGTAATAACTTGGTAACAAAAAAAATGAAATGAAATAATTCTGTTTATTTAGTGTGACCCAGTGGATAAACCTGCTGATGTTGAACACTGCGAGAAGAATGACGACAACACACCAGCAGCAGGAGAGTCTGAAATCAAGTCTGTACCATCTGCAACCGAGAATCTGTGTGGAAACAAGGATAAAGTAAGAGATTCCTACTTTTATTACCAAGATCTTTAGGACTATTTACTTGATATCGCATTCTATATCAATATAATTCTTTACATACTGTACATTTTTAATTACTTATTTACAGCAGTCAGAGAAGATTTCTGAAGAGACCAACATGAAGGAACAACATCAGGCACAAACTGAAACACTGCTCGGCAGACTTCACCTTCAAGACAAACATCAGCAGAAGTTTTCACCTGCAGATTTTCTTCAGATAGGTCCACCTGTGAAACAGGATCATGAGACATGTGAGAAAGATCTAGCTCATACTTTTCTTCACAGGCTGATGATGTTAGACTACAGAGCCAGATATATTCCTGTTAGACAAGACAGTCCTGAGGTCAGCCATTCAAGGCATGTTCCAGAGGTTGACAGTGCTGAGACAGACGATAGTGATTTAGATGTTTTTTTCAGCACCAATGTCGACTCTGATCCATCAAAACAGTCTCATGTGCATCCAATGGATGTTCAGATGGCAGTATTTCACTGCTCAGACAGCTTTTTTAAGCAGAACATGATTACAAAGCTGTCACAGTGTCAGTATGCTGTACCTCTGCTTGTTCCTGACCCAGTCACAATGGACATTGAATGTCCTCTCTGGACTTTCAGACAAATAACAAAAACATGGAAGACAACTCAAACCAAAGATAATTCAAACACTGTCACCATGAAGAGTATGCCCATCTGCAATGCTGAGACACCCTTGGTGTCATTTTTCCGTCTGGGTTCACTGTCTCAGTCTAAATCTCAGCTGATGAACACTTTGATCAACGACCGTCACGATACCTTCTTCCACAGAAACTGTCCAGGTAGCACAAAGTCTCACTGTTTGATGGATGGATTGGCAGAGATTGCCTGGTACTGCCCAGCTGGAAAACCCAACGATGCCTTCACTGACTGCATTGCCTTCTGTAATCTTCATGGCGATGCTCTGTTAAATGAAAAACAGCGTGACATACTGACTGAAAAATCTTCAGTCAATGTTGTTCTTGTCCCAACTCTGGAAAAAGGTGACAAAAGTACTGCAGTTATCTCAGCTCTTTTCAGGTCTCCAAAGCCTCTCATTATTCTCATTGCTGATGGAAATTGGGATACTGTTGAGACGAAAAGGGAAAATACAAAATGAGTCTGAAAGACAGAAGTCAGTCAGATGTTTCTGAAGAACTGAAAGGAATCATTAGAAACACTTTGTCTGGACCACATGCATCCTTCCAGCTTGAAACCATGGCTGAGGTCTCTGGAATCAGAGTGGATGAAGATGACAGTCAAAAAGGGAAATCTGCTGCTGAGGGAATAGTGAAGTTGCTTCAGGGGATGGATGGTCTAAAGATTAAAGATACATTTCTCCGATGTCAAGGCAAACTGTGGAGCAAGTGGTGCAGAACAAACAAAGAACTGTATCGCCTCACAGGAGACATTCATAATGATAAAGCTGAAAAGGAACAACAACTGAAGCAAATACGACAAGATCAATGCACTCTTTCCTCTAGTGAGCTGATGGAGTTGTTCAATGAAAGCCTCTCATCTTTGAAATCAACAGACAGAGAGTATTTCCTGAAATGGACTCAGATCTTAATGGGTGCCCTGTCAACAGATGATCTCTCTTCAATTCTCCAAAGCTATGATGAAAAATGGTCTGAGGTCTTGACTTTGAAGAAGAAGCATGACAAATCTGATCAGCTAAAAAAGAAACAAAATGAGCTCGAACAAATATCAACAAAACTACAGTCAGCGACTTTTGGCTTGGAGCACATGTTTAGAGAAATGGGACAGATCTATGAAGCCCATAAATCTCTGAAGAAACGACCAACAAGGGGACAGACTAACTGGTCTAAATACCCTGAGCTGGCTGCAGAGCTGATGATATCAGGACACCCAATGGAGCTGATGGATGGTGATGCAGCTCATGTGCCTTTAACTTGGATCTCTAGTCTTTTAGATGAAGTCATTAAGAAACTGGGCAACAAGAGAGTTTTTGTGTTGTCAGTTTTAGGCGTACAGAGCAGTGGAAAATCAACAATGCTGAATGCCATGTTTGGGTTACAGTTTGCAGTGAGTGCTGGCAGGTGCACCAAGGGTGCCTTCATGCAGCTGGTCAGAGTGTCAGAGGAGATCAAGAAAGACTTTCAGTTTGACTACGTTCTGGTGGTGGACACTGAAGGACTGCGTGCTCTTGAGTTGGAAGGTAACACCATTCTTCACCACGACAATGAACTGGCAACATTTGTTGTTGGTCTGGGAAACATGACATTGATCAACATCTTTGGAGAGAATCCGGCTGACATGCAAGATGTTCTGCAGATTGTTGTTCAGGCTTTCATGAGAATGAAGAAAGTTAACCTTTCTCCGAGTTGTGTGTTTGTTCATCAGAATGTCACAGATATTGCAGCTTCAGTCATGAACATGGACGGAAAGAGACGCCTGCAAGAAAAACTGGACCAGATGGCTCAACTTGCAGCCAAAGAGGAGGGTTGCGATGCTGAGTGCTTCAGTGACATCATTGCATTTGATGTTCAGAAAGATGTGAAGTACTTTGCCCAACTGTGGGAGGGAAGTCCACCGATGGCTCCTCCAAATCCAGGTTACAGTGAGAGCATCCAAGAGCTGAAGACCTTCATCCTCTCTAAAGCTTCACAGTCTGATGGGATTACTCTGGAACAGTTCAAAAGCCAAATTCATGACCTGTGGAATGCCCTGCTGAATGAAAACTTTGTTTTCAGTTTCAAAAACACACATGAAATTGCAGTGTACAGAAATCTTGAGGTCCAGTATGGGAACTGGACCTGGATCCTGAGGAGGAACATGTTGACCATTGAAGACCAACTTCACACCAGAATAGAAAATAGAAACTTGGACAAGATCGAGCTTGATTATCTTTATGAAGAAATGAGCAAAACATATGAAGAAATCCAAAATGCAATGACAAAGTACTTTGATGATGACAGCGAGAAAGAAATGTTGACTCAGTGGCGAGGCACATTTAAATGCAAAATCGAGGAGTTTCATGGCGCACAAGTGAGAGGAGTCCAAAGAAAACTGGATGAAGTTATCCAGCAGAAGAAGGCCTGTAAAAAGCTTGATGATAAGAGTGAAGAGTTTGAGAACAATCTGCTACAAAAGAGTAAAGATCTCGCTCATCAGTTAAAAGACAAGGCAAATGATGAAAAGGAACTTAGAAAGCAGTTCGACTCAGTTTGGAGTGGCTGGGTGAGGGAGTTAACTGCAGGCACAACACCTATTAAGGACATCAACTTTAAAGAAGATCTATCAAAAATCCTTCAAGATCTTGGTTTTGAATGGACTCTCATAAATAAATCCAAAAGGAGTGACAGCTACAAACACATGTCAGAGATTAAAGATTACAGTCATTATGTAGCTAGCCGTAAATTATGGGACAAACTTGCATCTCTCTTGACAGGGTCTGCTCAGGATGAACAGCAACAGATCAGATCCCTCATTAACGATGTTCAACGACAGTCCCTTGATGCAATCAAGAAGAAACCTGTAGCTACACAAGGCTACAATTCAGCTTACTTGCAAGAACTGGCCAAAAATGTAAAAGAAAAGGTGACACAACATGAATCAAAGAGGAAATACACTCTGAAGAAGGAGTTTACAGTTGATCTTGTGCTGTATGTATTTCACAGAGCAGAGAGTTGGCTGACAGAGTCCCACAAGAAATTCAAAGAGAGTAACGATGCACACGTTTATTTAGAAAGCAAGAAAGAGCAATATTACAAAATTTTCAGAAGCTTCTGCAAAGGAAGCTCAGATGCTGTTGTGTTTGGAGAACTGATCTGTGACAAACTGAGGAGTTCCACTGTTGAGGCCATCTGTAACAACACTGCTATTGGCATCGCTGATGAGATGAAGAGCAGTTTTCCAGCATTCAGTGGGAACAGGTTAGACTTGGAGAAACATGTGTTGAAGTCACTGGCTGAGAAACAGAACTTTCATGGTTTTACCACCTACATCAGAAACCCAAGGAAGCAAGTAGAGAAGTTTATTGAAGAGGAAGTAGAGAATTACATCTCCTCAAAACAAGGAGATAGAGCAAAGAATATTCTCAAAAAAAATGTCGAAGACATCAACACATTTGTGAGTCAGGTTTTATTTGATGCAACAGAGAAAATCAAAACAGAGAAAATTGAAAGAGAGAAAATTGAAACAGAGGAAAAGAAAACAGAGGAAGGGGACATCGATAAGTGGGTGAAGGAATTTTCCAGTTTGCTGCACAGTAAACTAAAATTCACCATTTCTTCTCAAAACTTTAGAGACATAAACAACTTTGACTTTCTTAAAGAGGAGATTGAGAGAGGCCTTAAATCCATCATGGAGGAGATGAGCAGCCTCTCACTGGATAAGATGAAGGAATTCAGGAACCAGCCTGATCAAATCCTCATCGATCAGCTGTGTAACTGCTGCTGGGTGACGTGTCCATTCTGTGCAGCTGTTTGTACAGACACCTCAAACAACCACACTGGTGACCACAGCACACCTTTTCATCGATCCCAGGCAGTCCTTGGTTGGCACTACAGAAACTCAGTGGAACTGTATCTCAATTTCTGCACAACAAGTGTTGCAAGTAATCGCAGATTTTACCCTTGTGGAGATTCAGAAGAATTGATTCCCTTTAAAGAGTACCGGACTGCTGGCCCAAAGTTTGCTAACTGGAGAATTACCCCTGATGAGTCTACGGTGAAATATTGGACATGGTTTGTGTGTCACTTCAAGAAGGAACTGGAGGATCACTATGACTTAAAATTCCAGGGCCTTGGTGAAATTCCCTATGAGTGGAAAAAACACACTAAAGACGATGCTATTGAAAGTCTGGATAAAATGTTCAAGAAGTGAGTGAGCCAACACAATTACAACCCTGCTGTAAACCTCTTGTTATTCATGAATCACAGAATAACAAAACTGATTTTATCGCTGACAGGTGAATTTGTCTGTGAGTGAGAAATGGATTCAGACAACAAAAGTCTGTTTGCTTGATTGAGGTGAAGGCAACAAGGAAAATAATGCAGAAGAACTATAATTATCATTCACATGTACAAAGTCAGTTACATGTACGTTTGTAGGATTCATGACAACATTTTTATGTAATCATGACTTAAAAGGAAATTAAGACAAGAATTCTTACAATGTGTCACTGTTTGATCGAAACTGAATCCAATTACAGTATTGTTTTACAGGATGCACAATATTATGTACTTCTACTATATAATCATGTAATCAAAGAATATTTTAAGTATTTTTTTTATTTCATATTTCTACTTTTTAAAGTTTTTTGCAGATAAATGTCTAAATCTTCATTTTGATCTTGTTTTTCTGTAATCATTTGTTGTTTTTTTACAATATGTTTGAAACGTTTGTGTTGAATTTGTTTCAAGGAGCTGAAACACGATGTTTGAGTTTTATGAACATACTTTTATTATTTTATTTTGAATGATGGAATGATCACAACATTTTTTATTTCTCTTTTCATTTTATTTTATCATGTTAAACTCTCTTGAAAGATTTGACAACATGCACATGTTATCATCTTTGTATATCGCTTTTTAAGTTGTATATTTACGTTTTTATAGAGAAAATAATGGAGGTGTGACATGTGAAATCACAATATATCAAATTTGAAGTTCTGAGGTTTTATTAACATGGAAAGAGTTGTCAGATTTCTATTGTCAGATAACATGTTTTCTTATACTATGAGGAATGTTTTAATGCGTTCAGTTTCTAAAAATCATGTCAAACAAATATTGTCTTTAGTATTTTTATGCTGTAACAATGTACTTCTTTGAAAGTTCACGTTAAAGAATATACCATCTTCATAATAATGGATGCTTTAAGTTTTTTAGTATATGAAGTGTAATCTCATTTTACCTAATCTTAATATGTCCACATTAACATGAGTTTTTTTCTTTGTGTCTAGTCAGATTTCTGCTCCATCAAAAGCAAACTATTCTAATATCCTGAATTAATGTAGACAGTGTTGTCTTTGTGAGAAGAATCATTGTTAGAAGCTTTTATCATTCAATAAATTGACCTTTCAGTGATAATGTATGAAAAAAACAGAGTTTAACTTGTATGTTATTATGTGTGTGTTATAGGTGATGGAAATAAATACTTTCTGTTCACTAAAATACCGAGTTTCTTTCTGATTAGTTTCTTTGTTAACTGATTATTATTATATATTATACATATTTAACTGCAAATATGCCATCCTTTTTTTATTATTACTTTTAAGTACTTTGCCCTACTACCACTGGATAGGAGCCTTTTTCTACTGACCTTAGGAACCTTTACCTATAGGTTATTAACTTTGACAGTAAGAATATCACATTACCCAATAAGCAGTGGTGAATCATGGTAAAATAATAATTAAAACTGGACATTTATAATAAAAACTTCAAGAATTCTGCTTCAGATAAACATGTTTAACACACACATTCTTCCCCTCTGCATAAAAATAAATGCAGAACTGACTATTTTAAACACAACAGTCTCAAAAAAAAAACATTTTCCAAAAGTTTTTTTTTTTTTTTTAAATGTTCATCAATATACTTTGTCCCTTTGTGAAATAACTAAAACTTAAAACTTAAACTTAATGTAATTTCCTGTTTCTATTGTGTACTACTCTCAGCCTCAGTTCTAATTCTTTCAAGTGTACTGTCAGGGTTTCATGGGACATTTTAAAGGCATCATTATTCAAGTTGGGTTGTATGAGGTTCTTATCCACAGTCGGTGTATTACCTACAGTAGATGGCGGTCAGCATGCACCCAGTTTGGAGAAACAGCAGAGGTACAGATGTAGAAGCTAAGCAATGTACTGCTGTGGACAGGGGCTGCAGCAAAACATATTTAATACACCTGAAAAAAGGCCCAAACAAAGACGTGTACACTATATTTAGAATATTTTCAGCATCTTTCAGCCTTTAGCAGCCGTTTCTGACAGGAAACTGAAGCCTTTCTAAGCCACCAGACTCCTTTGACAAAACAGTAATTTACCTCGCAGAAGAAAGGAGTTGCTGGTCTACGATCAGTTGGTTTTTTGTTATTGTGTGCTTTCTATGTTTTAAAAGGGTTAGTTCAGACTCACCAAAGTCTAAAACTGCATTTGAGTATTTACACTGAATCAAACATGTAATACATACAACAACTGAATTATTTTTGAGGGATTTGTTGACTTGTGAAAATGCAGATTAACGTGCTGAATGATGAAATAAAAAGCTCACCACAAAATGAATAAGCACACTGCAGTGAAGAAGATAAGAGATAAAACACATATTATGAAGCCTTTGGTTGTACAGGATGGCTGAACACAAGCTGTAATAACTGTAAGGATCGCTGTGTATTCTGTGGTAAAAGTGACACATTGCTCCTATCAGCTCTAAGCTGACTGTGATGGAGAAGAAAATAAAGCCCTGACACAGGTTTGTTGGAGCTCCATAATCTAAACTGTCTGAAGAAAAGCAATGTTTGAAGACCCATGGTGCATCATACCCACATCTTTGATGTTTCTCTGGACCATCAACATACTGTATACAGTATGCAGCTCTAGAACTAAATTAACTAAATTATTCTGACCAGTTCTTCTGCTCCTCCTTTTGCTGGAGCAGTTTGTTCTCTAAATCGATCTACGTTGTCAAACCATGTGTCACTTATGTCTCCTTTCTTTTCTTTTTTCTGTGACATTTATCCATCGTGTGCAAAACCATTACAGCATCTTCTCTGACTGTGTTTGTATTTTTGAGTCCCAGATCAGAACAAATGAAGGCAGCAGTAAAGTCTCAGACAGTCACTATTAGTTTAATAGATTCCAGTCACAGATTACACAGGCAATCTCAGTCAGCTTGTTATATGCAGTTTGCTTTGTCAGACTGCTACTCTGTCATAAGTAGACTGATGTTGTGTGTGAAGTCAGTGTTACTGTTTGTGGGAAACAGTTTTTTAAAGCCAGGATTAGACTTCAACCCTCCAAAGACAACCAAACCAGATCAGCTGAATTTTAACATTTTATATTCTTGTGCACAACATGACATTTTTAAATATAGATACATTTCCAATGCACTGAAGATCTACATCTCTTAATGGATAATGTTTCTCACAATACCTGACTAATTCTCAATGTCTCATCTTTAATCAAACTGATAGACAAATGATACATGTGTAAGAGCAGCTGTGTCTCTCAGTAGATCTTGAAGGAAGATATTCAGTACCTCCGTGCTATCACAGTTGGGAAACTGGACTTCCTGTCAGACAGGAAGCTCCACTTCAAACATGTTTCAGCTTCAACACGATCTAAAATAGAGAAGATACTTTCAGAAAATGTTTTTATTTTTAGTGGAAAATTTCTGACACAGATATCTTAAAACCTCTCCAAACAAAACCCAAACTCCCTTCATGGCTGAACATCACTGAGGGTAGGTGGGTGAATGTGCTCCCTGTGATTTGGGTAAAATGACCCTTCATGTTATAACATTTATTAATGAGGGTTATTACAAAGTGATATACATTTTACTGTTAAAATCACTAAAATAGGATCATTTCTACGACGTCTGTTTTAGGTTGGATGTTTTGTTACACAAAAAGTGACTTCTGAAAATGTAAAGTCATGACATAAAAACATGACCTTCAATTCAAATACATCCTACATTGATGTTATTCTGGTGATCTGGTGATTTTTTTTCATCTGTAAAAACAGGTAAAATTAAATTGTAGCAAGTAAAAATGTTTCACTAGGATGATTTCTCCAATTAGTTTTTCATAATATGTATCTGTATGTCATTGGTTTAAATATGTATTGTTGTAATATTACTTTTGACCACAAGAGGGGGAAGTGCACCACTATCCCATGTTCTGTTCAGGTGAGAAAGAGGAAGGAGAGGAGAGGAAGAAGATGATGACAGTTCTCTAACAGAGACGCCTGTGCAGAGCCCGGTGGTGACCTCACCCAACTCTTCCGTGGGTAGCGGGTCATGTAGCAGGAACATGAACAACAGGGGCCGCTCATGTAGCTCTGACAGGACAGAGCAGGAGGAGGAGAGGTCACTGAGTACACCTGATGTAAGCAGTGGATCTCCTCAGAGAGCAGAGCCTGCAATGGAGGCAGAGAGGTTCCAGATGTGGTGGTTTAAGAGTTTTTTTTATTTGCTCATTGACTGTTTCTTTTCCTTCTCAGCAGTTCCAAGCCCTGCTGGTTTACGTTGATTATTTTGATGTTTAAAATAAAACCTTCAATTTACTTTATAACTCACATCTCTGCCTATTCAATAATGAGCCTGTGTGTCCCTTTCTACCCATTTCCCAACCAATATTCGAAGTTCAAATATTTCTTGGAGTTGCAAGTCCCCAGATTTCGTTCTTCCCCCTGAACTTTCCCCCCTTAGTGCCCCTCGCCACACCATGTTTGGATATACAGTCGTTGATGAGATAAACCACTGAATAAAACTTCAGTGTGGCTATGCTGTGTTCAATCAGAATAAAGTCCTGTGACAGCAGCATTTTCTGTGCGAAGTGTTTTAATAATAAAGCAATTAACAACAGGGAAAGGAAGCAACCCTGATGAGAACCTCTACCAACTGGGAACTGGGAGGAGAAATGGTTTCCAATTCATACTTTAGCAGAAAGATTGTTACATAAAGTTTTGGAAATCTACCAAAACCCATAGGTTGTGATGTAAACTAGGAACAATTCCATTACAGGAAAGTGACACATTGGGCCTATTAGCTATTAGTTGACCTTGATGGTAGCCTGTAATGTTTGTAGAAAGGCAGGCCTTATGTAGAAGATCCATGATGCAAACTAAGTCACCTCTTGATATAACTATATAACTTTGTAGCTGATTTTAATTACAATTGAAAGCCACCTGACGCTGATGGCTTTTTTTTCTTGAAGCACTTTTAATTTTCAAGATTTCAGCTGAACTGTCAGGTCAAAATTTTTAAATGAAAGTAGTATTTTGTGATGGAACAGATAATATTCTTTAAGAAAAACATTTTTTTTTTTTTTTTTTTACAGCTGTTCTACGTTGTCATACCATGTGTCACTTTTGTTTTCCAACCTTTTCTTTTCTCTGTGACATTTATCTCATGTGAACAAAGCCATCATAGCCATCTTCTCTGAATGTGGCTATAGTTTGGAATCCGTGAACATGTCAAATGAAGGCAGCAGTAAAGTCTAATTGGAGACTTGTCAAGATATATTTAATGGATTCCAATCACAGATTACACAGGCAATCTCAATAGGTTTTTGCTGTTTTTATATGCAATATGACTGGACCGCTGCTTTCTCATAAGTAGACTTATATTGTGTGTAAAGTCAGTGTTACTGTTTGTGGGAAATATTTTTCAAAGCCAGAGCTAGATTAGAAGACAAAACAAGATCTATTGAATTTAAACATTCAATATTCTAACATTTTAAAATAACGATACATTTTCAACACAGTGAAGATTTACATCTCTTAATGATTAATGGTTCTCACAATAACTGACTTAAGTCTCACCTTTAACCAAACTGATAAACAAAGCATGCATGTGTTATAGCTCCACTTAGACTTTAGTGCTGCCTTCATTTGACAACATCACCACCACAGCTCCCAACACCTCCTTTCTCCAAGGATTAAGGATTCAACCATACACTTCACTGTCTCAACGACTGATTTCTTTTTTGTTGGTCTTATTGTTATTCATTAACTCAAGAACCCTACACATTGCTCATTTGCACAGGTCACATGTATTATATATTGCACAATTAAAAGGACAGTTACTGTATATAGTATGTTTAATAGTTTTCATTATTTTAATCTTCCAATATCTCTTTATTATTGTCTCTGTTTTGCTGCTACTTATTTCCCTCTGTACTGCTGTTACCTAAGGGGGATCAACAAAGGAACATGGTATCTTATCTTATAGCAGTTGCTTCTTTAAGCAGATCTTGAAGAAAGTCAAGTCTCCAGCCAGCTTCAACACAATCTAAAATAGAGAAGATACTTACAGAAAATGTTTGTATTCAAAATGTTCTCCAACTCCAAACCTCTTCAAACAAAACCCAAACTCCCTGCATGGCTGAATATCACTGAGGGTAAGTCGGGGAATATGTTCCCTGAGATTTGGGTGAAGTACACACATCTTGACTTCCCTCAGTAAAATACCCTCACCTTGATCTGTGCCCTTCATTAGGGGGTTGTGTATTTCTTGTTTATCTTCACCCGAATCAGTCTTTGAGTTCTGATCTGTAAGTGCTGTCATGGAAATGAGGGTTGAAGTGCAGCGCCAGGTCGTCTGCATCACATCCGAGGTCGATCTGAAATCTGAGAAGGTCCAACATTATACAGTAAATGTACAATAGTCTTAATATTGAGATGTTTGCAGATCTTAGAACAACACACAGGTGCAATGTTAGACATACTCACCAGGATACAGGATAGAAGTGAAGTGTTTATTTTTTACCGCAGCCATTCACCAGAACATCTACAAAGATGTCACCATGTTATCTGATTCAGTAAAGAGGATGAAAGCAAGCCCTAGGCTAAAGTTGGGGTTAGCCCACTTTGGAATGTGCCACTGTGAAAGCTTTCTTAGCCCAAGTCTAACGGCTCTGTTAGCCTGGGGCTAGCACAGTGTGAGAAGCACTTTTCAAACACGTTTCAAACAAGTTGGGACTAAAGACCGTGAAAAGTTGTGGAAGGTTAAACAACACCTGTTTGGAACATTCCACAGGTAAACAGGTTGATTGGTATCAGGTGATAGCATCATGACTGTGTGCAGGTTTTTACTGATGTATCAACAGACCCATTTTTAAATAACACAGGTTGTAGAGATATTGTTATGTCCAGCATAGAGGGAACCTCAGGACAGCATAACTCCACTCTTTCCCAACTCCAAAGGATGGCCAGTGTCAAAGTGAGTGCAATCCAGACATAATCAGTGTATTCATTAATCAAAGGTAGAATGGACATCTGGTAAAGCACAGCCAAAATAACAAAAAGCACCAGTTTCTTATTAATATATTTACACCATTTACAGCAGAGATCACTATAATGGCACAAAGTTGCTGATTACTTAGCAACACAGCACAATCGTTTACAGTATGACATGTTCTGTTTGAGAGCCGGGAAACAAAGTGAAGCCAGTGTTGGCAGGTGCCATTTAAAAGTATAGGCACCATCAGTCTTCAGTCTGATTACCAGCTGCCACCTGCAACTCACAGAACAGGGACAAAACATAGAACAAGGTGACAGCACCAGCTTCAGGCAGGGAGGCAGAGCAGGACAGAACAATCACAATGACACTGAAAACCAAGTTAAGACTCAGGTTCACAACAATGTTCAAACAAACCTTACATTACTCAAGTGTGTACACTTGTTAGGTGTGCATTATTTATCTGTAAATGTGTTGTTAATAGGCTGGTCTAGTCTGTAGGGACTCAGTCTCTGCTCCGACTGCTCTGTGCAGTCTTATGTCAGGTGCATCCAGTAATCCTCATGACTTGCTTGAATAATGTCAATACACTTTAGAGAAATATGAACGTCACTGAGGTCACATAAATCTGTTCAGATTCTACGTATGAGAAAGTAAGCAAACAAACCAAACAGTTTAACAGCTTAAATATTCAAAACCAGAATGAAAGGGCATTGTACAGAGGAAACTCAATGAAGAGTGGCAACAGCACTGGGATCAGGAGATAAGGGGAAGACTTTAATATTCAAATTAGAGTGTGTATTGTGATAAATAGAGGAGGAAATTGAAAAGAAAATAGAAGACTAGGCCAAAGTAATCTGAAGGAACACACTTTACATTTAGTAGCTGGTTGTATATCACCTCCAGGTTAAGGGGTGGTTACCACATTTGTGTTCTGTTTTTAGCAATGAGATTAGATAGTTTTTATTTTTATTTCAGACTGCTGGTGAACCTCACTAAGTAGAAAGCAGAAGTTTGTGTTTTGTGTATTAATTTGGCCCCCTCCACAGCCCTTGTTCCCTTGTTTGCTCACCTCAGTTAATTCATTTATAAACCTTTTGTGCCTGTTTTCAAGTTTGTAAATATTACCCACACAATAAATGGCCACCAACGCCTCAGTACACCAGCCTTATGTTGCTTCCTTTCTCCATAAACCCCTCTAGGACATCACACGATGTGCTGTACAGGTCTTTATCTTCAAAAATTAATCATCACTTCATCATCTCTCTTCTGGACTGTAGAAGCAGAGTACGGATTTCTGGCACAGCCTCACCTGCTTCCACACACTGAGAAGGGAAACCGTCTGAAGAGGGAAAAACTCCAGCAACACTTCTGGTATAAAGAACAACTTTTTAGATCATTGACTTTAAATTTGTGGTGTCCAGTAGCCCCATATTTAAATCACTCTCTTTTCTTTTTCTGCTTCCTTTCAGTCGACTCGTATCACTCTGACCTCTCCTCCTGTTTCTCCTGTCTGACAGTTTGTAGCACTAAGTCCCTCCAGGAGACAGAAAACTGTGCTTATATAGAAACTATGCTGCCTGTCTTTGTGGGCTACTAGGTTGTTCTCAAGGTTAGTATACTTCCTCTGAACAGATCAGAGAGACTGACTGTAGTCATGATGTCTACTATCCTGGAGCCGCTCCATCAATAGTGAATAATGGGAGTAATAACCAACAGATGCAGACTGTGTGGCAGGTTTACTGGAACAGATTTATTAAAATAGATTGTTAAGAATGTAGCTAATATGTCAAAGAGAAACTATGTGAGCCTCTACAGAGCTTTTTAGATTTTCAGCTGCTGGTTGTAAAAAGGATTGCTGTTTGGTTCTGATCAGGGACTGTGTAGTGTGTTTAGAGCTTTTAAAGGTGAAAAAACAACATCCTGCCACTGCCATAATGGAGATGCATGAGAGCAGGGAGAGTATATTAGCTTTGAAAACAAAACAATGAGTTAAAGACTCAAATATTCTGTAAAGCTGGGGCGAAATGCAGAAGGGGATCATTCTCTATGGGTTTATCTATCTCTGACATGATGTGACCCCTGTCACATTAAACATGATAACTTGTTAAACTGTCAATATAACGATATTTATTGGTGCAGCTCCAACACTGCAGAAAACAGAAATCATTATGGAGGCTACAACTTTGCAAATTGCAAGTGTCCACTGTTGAAAGAGCACTGAGCATTTAGTGCTCGGCTAATGGTTCATTTAATGATATTAGTATTGATATTGTACAGTTTCGGGGAAGTCACAAGTTGGAGCTGAACTACTTTCGCTCTTTGTTATCACTGGTTTATATAAATGCAAATGGTTATTCAACAGTGCAGACAGGAAAGTTTGGGAGGGGCAGACCAACAGCTCATATTGTGATCTCTGGTTATATTGAAGGATTTGTAACAAGGCAGCACATCTACTCCGACCACGCAGAACTATTAAAACACAAAGAGTTTATTCAGCATTGTTACAGATGCATATCTATACAGTTTTTATTATCAAATTCAATTTCATATTTGAAATGGATTACTTTACCATACTTTATGTAGAAAGTTTAAGAACTGTTGGATGCATCTATTTCCCAAATGTAAGATCAAGATTCAAGCGTTGTCAAGGCCAATTCTACATTGATGAACACAGATTTAAATTATGGTTTGTCTGGCTGCTCTACCAAGTGATAAAATAGCAAAGTAATGAGTCAGAGTATTTGTTAGTCATTTTTCAGGAGTCAGAGTTTTTGTTACATTTTTTAACAGGCTTACATGTAAAAAAAAAAAAAAGATTATTCTTAAATAACACAAAGAGAGCCCTTCACCGTGTTACCTTCAAGACATATTATCTAGCTTTTCTTAATCCTAACTACAGTAACCAAAACAAAAAAATCCATCAACTGCAAGTTTCCGCTTTTTGTATTTTGTTTACATGCTTCTAACCACATACGTCTGACAGTCTTCAAAGCAACACAACATACAATGTCAGTGAACTGTCCCTCACCTGCAGTGCTTTTCATTTTTTGTATTGTGTTTATAAGGTACTTCAGTTCAACAGGACACTCACTTTGTTGAAAATACTGATGCTGGCTGTGTCCAAATGATTTCATTTCTCTTTTGATTTAGTGGTTCTTAAAAGGGACTTTGGGTTGGCAACATGTTTTGAGACGTGAAGGATTCATGCTGTCTGCCTCCCCTACTGCATCATGTGAGATGTGAGATACAGTGTAAAGGGAAATACAGGAAACATTGTGTCCTGGTCTGCTCACCTCTCTGTGAGAAGTAAAGCCAAACTCTCTAGAGTAGTCTCTAAATAACTTACCCTAAATAACGTTAGGATAGAGATAGATAGGTAAATACCAGGTGAAGAGGCTGTTCACATTTGGTTTTACCATCCGTCTTAAGTGATCTGATCACAAGTGGACGGTTAGAAGCCCTTCAGTTCACACCTGGCACCAACATGTGACTCGACATGCATCTTCAGTGGCCTTTTGTGATTTGAGCTCACTTCCCCACTCTATATGCAAATATATACCTATATCACTGGAACAAAGGGATACGAACTTTTGTACACACAAAAAAATACCTTCACATCTAACATTTGTTAAAATAACAAGTAGGCCCAAATAGTAAAGAATGTGTTGTAGACAGGTTTTCATAGGAGACATGCTCTTTGTCACTGCCATTTACAAGAGAATATGGTGTGTAGTTCCTCTGAAAAACATGTTTCTTTTAACTCATTTATATCATTAATGTTAAAAAAAAAAAATACTAATTACATAAAAAAGGCATCCTTTGTGATTAAAATAACAGTTGATGGTATTGTGTTAGTGACCCCCACAGATGTATGAGTTTACTGCTTTCATGGGAGATCAGACTCCACCTCACAGGAGTTCAGCTCCCATTGACTCCAACATAACTCAAACCCTGCGTTAACAGACTGGTCTATAAAATCCTTGATGACACATCCCACCTCCTTCACCTTTTTTGAGCTGATTCCGTGTGGGGGCAAAAGCCCAGAGTCACCTTTGTACAGAAGTGCTGTTTAAAAAAATAATTTATTCACTCTGCCATTTAACAGCTCAAAATCAAATAATAAAAAACCTCAGGATTCACTGAGCTAAACCAGTGTATAGCATTTTAATATCTACAGTAAATTTGATATTTATTTCATTTTATAGCCACTGGTCAATCTTTTTTAACTAATCTCCTAACTGTTAGTAAACAACATTCTACTTTTGTAGAAAAGATGTATAGCTGTATATGTTTTAAAATCAGATTAGAGTACCGATTGAAAGAGCACTGAACATTGTGTGTTTGTTAAAGGTTCATTCAGTGGTATCAGTTGTAGGGTTTCGGGGAAATCATATTTTGGAGCTGAACAACTTTCTCTTTCACTCTTTGTTATCAGTGGTTTTAGAAGAAACGCAGACGGTTATTTTGCAGCACAGACAGGAAGGTTTGGGAGGGGCAGACCAACAGCTCATGTTGTGGTCTCTTGTTTTTTTGAAAGATTTGCAACAAGGCAGCACATCTACTCAGACCAGGCAGAACTATAAAAACACAAAGGAGAGTTTATTCAGCATTGTTACAGATGTATATCTAGACAGTTTGTATTATCAGATTGAAATACCATACTTCATTTTATGTAGAAACTTTAAGAACTGTTGGATGCATCCATTTCCCAAATGTAAGATCAAAATTCAAGCGTTGTCAAGGCCAATTCTAAACTGATGAACACAGATTTAAATTATGGTTTGTCTGGCTGCTCGACCAAGTGATAAAATAGCAAAGTAATGAGTCAGAGTAATTGTTTGACATTTTTCAGGATTCAGAGTTTTTGTTACATTTTTTAACAGGCTTATATGCAAAAATAGATTATTCTTAAATAACACAAAGAGAGCCCTTCACCATGTTACCTTTAAGATATGTTATCTAGCTTTTCTTAATCCTAACTACAGTAACCAAAACAAGAAAATCCATCAACTGCAAGTTTCTGCTTTTTGTATTTGTTTACATGCTTCTAACCACATACGTCTGACAGTCTTCAAAGCAACACAACATACAATGTCAGTGAACTGTCCCTCACCTGCAGTGCTTTTCATTTTTTGTATTGTGTTTATAAGGTACTTCAGTTCAACAGGACACTCACTTTGCTGAAAATACTGATGCTGGCTGTGTCCAAATGATTTCATTTCTCTTTTGATTTAGTGGTTCTTAAAAGGGCCTTTGGGTTGGCAACATGTTTTGAGGGGTGAGGGGTTCATGCTGTCTGCCTCCCCTACTGCATCATGTGAGATGTGAGATACAGTGTAAAGGGAAATACAGGAAACATTGTGTCCTGGTCTGCTCACCTCTCTGTGAGAAGTAAAGCCAAACTCTCTAGAGTAGTCTCTAAATAACTTACCCTAAATAACGTTAGGATAGAGATAGATAGGTAAATACCAGGTGAAGAGGCTGTTCACATTTGGTTTTACCATCCGTCTTAAGTGAGCCGATCACAAGTGGACGGTTAAAAGCCCTTCAGTTCACACCTGGCATCAACATGTGACTCGACATGCATCTTCAGTGGCCTTTTGTGATTTGAGCTCACTTCCCCACTCTATATGCAAATATATACCTATATCACTGGAACAAAGGGATACATCCTTTTTTACATGCAAAAAAAAAAAAAATACCTTCACATCAAACATTTGCTAAAATAACAAGTGAGCAGAAATAGTAAAGAATGTGTTGTAGACAGGTTTTCATAGGAGACGTGCTCTTTGTCACTGCCATTTACAAGAGAATATGGTGTGTAGTTCCTCTGAAAAACATGTTTCTTTTAACTCATTTATATCATTAATGTTAAAAAAATACTAATTACATAAAAAAGGCATCCTTTGTGATTAAAATAACAGTTGATGGTAATGTGTTAGTGACCCCCACAGATGTATGAGTTTACTGCTGTCATGAGAGATCAGACTCCACCTCACAGGAGTTCAGCTCCCATTGACTCCAACATAACTCAAACCCGACGTTAACAGACTGGTCTATAAAATCCTTGATGACACATCCCACCTCCTTCAACTTTTTTGAGCTGATTCCGTGTGGGGGCAAAAGCCCAGAGTCACCTTTGTACAGAAGTGCTGTTTAAAAAAATAATTTATTCACTCTGCCATTTAACAGCTCAACATCAAATAATAAAAAACCTCAGGATTCACTGAGCTAAACCAGCATATAGCATTTTAATATCTACAGTAAATTTGATATTTATTTCATTTTATAGCCACTGGTCAATCTTTTTTAACTAATCTCCTAACTGTTAGTAAACAACATTCTACTTTTCACTGTAGAAAAGATGTATAGCTGTATATGTTTTAAAATCAGATTAGAGTACCGATTTGAAAGAGCACTGAACATTGTGTGTTTGTTAAAGGTTCATTCAGTGGTATCAGTTGTAGGGTTTCGGGGAAATCACGAGTTGGAGCTGAACAACTTTCTCTTTCACTCTTTGTTATCAGTGGTTTTAGAAGAAACGCAGACGGTTATTTTGCAGCACAGACAGGAAGGTTTGGGAGGGGCAGACCAACAGCTCATGTTGTGGTCTCTTGTTTTTTTGAAAGATTTGCAACAAGGCAGCACATCTACTCAGACCAGGCAGAACTATAAAAACACAAAGGAGAGTTTATTCAGCATTGTTACAGATGTATATCTAGACAGTTTGTATTATCAGATTGAAATACCATGCTTCATTTTATGTAGAAACTTTAAGAACTGTTGAATGCATCCATTTCCCAAATGTAAGATCAAAATTCAAGCGTTGTCAAGGCCAATTCTAAACTGATGAACACAGATTTAAATTATGGTTTGTCTGGCTGCTCGACCAAGTGATAAAATAGCAAAGTAATGAGTCAGAGTAATTGTTAGACATTTTTCAGGATTCAGAGTTTTTGTTACATTTTTTAACAGGCTTACATGTAAAAATAGATTATTCTTAAATAACACAAAGAGAGCCCTTCACCATGTTACCTTTAAGATATGTTATCTAGCTTTTCTTAATCCTAACTACAGTAACCAAAACAAGAAAATCCATCAACTGCAAGTTTCTGCTTTTTGTATTTGTTTACATTAGGGGTGTAACGATACACAAAAATCATGGTTCGATACGTACCTCGGTTTTGAGGTCACGGTTCGGTTAATTTTCGGTACAGTATGGGAACAAAATGCAAACATGAATTTGCTTGTTGTTTATTTGGAACTTTTGTAAACCAACAATTTATTGTAACATGATACAAAATGTGAAAATAAAATTAAAAAAAGTAGAATATTGTTTTAAAGTGCTGCAAGATAATAAGTTAAATAAATTATTCTCAAATAAACAAAATATATATAAAATAAGCTTTCCGATAAATAAAATATTCTCAAACAAAAAATATATGAAACATTATAAAAAATATAGCTGCAAGCAGCAATGTGGGGGTCCAAGCAGTTCAGCATTTGGATACATCAAACTGTTCACAAAATATGAGCTTGCATCCTGTTTGGCACCTTCGCCGCTGAATTCGATTGGATGTAGCGGCCGAACGGATTGGAAAATGAAAACCCCACTAAGTAACTTTTGTGCGGATTGAAAATTTTGTTTTGCTTTCGCTAAAATCCAATATGGCGACCGAATTGTTATGATGACGTGAAAAGTTTTGAAAGATCCTGAAAGGGGACATTCCACAGTATCAGCAGACATGAAAATTCAGTCTGAAATCCCAACACGTCAAGAGAAAATAGCAAAAACGCAATTTTGCTAATTACAGCGCCCCCTAGTGGCCAAATGACAAGAATTTTTTTTTGCCCACTTTTGTCGGAGTCCTGAAGCGTCTGACCAAGTTTGGTCTTCGGAAGTCAAACCAGCGCCGAGATATGAGCAAACTTCCTGTTTGGCGGCATCGCCGCGACTGCAATTAGCTACCACGAAAAGTTAGCATGAACTATCAATGGGGCAACCCACGGTATCTGCCAACATCACAATTTGATTTCAAACAAAAACGCATCAAGAGATATGAGCAAAAACAATGTTTTGCTGATAATAGCGCCCCCTAGTTGCAGAATGACACCAGATTTCTTTCCACCATTTGCAATGGAGTCTGGAAGTGTGCCACCAAATTTGGTCTCGTTGCACCAAAGCGTTCCCGAGATATGAGCTCAAATCAAAATCGGCGCCATCGGCGCCAGATCCGATTGGCTGTCAGCGGGCGAACGAAGTCAAAAATGAAAAATCCACTTCCTAACTTTTGTGCCAATCGATCTGAAGATGGTCTGTGACGATTTTTGTGAGAATCAGTAAAAAATTGCGACCGCTGAAAATTTTGTTTCGCTTTCGACAAAATCAAAGATGGTGGAAAATCTATTATGACGCATTATGACGTCATAGAGTGCGTTGAAGTCGGCATGATCCAAGGATTCCAACAGTACCTTGTTTTTGAAAATCGGGCCAACGGGTCAAAAGTTATGTGCACAAATGTACCTGAAAGTTTGACCCATTGGTGGCGCTAGAGCGTGTTTAGTGCCGACATGTAACTTGGTGAAATTAAAGCTGTCACTGTCCTTAATCAATGTGCCAAATTTCACAACTTTTTACCATACGGTTCTATGGGCTTCCATAGACTCCCCATGGCAGAAGAAAGAGGAATAATAATAATAATAATAATAAGAAAACCAAGAATCCCTATGGGGTTCCGCAGCTTCGCTGCTTGGACCCCCAATAAATTCCTCACAGCTTGTTAAAGGCTTTTAACAAAACTTTTCCACAAGTAAAGTGCAGCACTAACAGTTTCAGCATGTAGCCCTGTTCAGTTTTACTCAACCTTCATAATTTTTACCAGAAAGATTAACTTGTCCACATTGACTCCACCCATGAGTTATTTGTGAGAACAGGCTTTCATTACCAAGATATAAGGACGACAACATGCACTTTTGGACGATTTATTGACAGTCGCGTTTTTTTGGACAGGCATCAGCACAGTCACCTACACAGTCACTGTGTGCTCTGTAGCGCTCGTCGAACAGTGGTTTGCAGGTCGCAGGCCCCGGCATCTCCGTGTAAAATAGTAGTGTTCAAGCCACGTCAAAATAAAAATACATATACATGACTTGGATCGATGAGCAGGGTGATCGGAATGTTTTTCCTGATTAGCGGACATGGCCGAGGACCCCTCTGGAGACGGGATTCTCCAACCACACCTCCAGCACACCTGGGACCCTCACCAGTTAAAATTAACACCAGTTAAACTGTCACACCGGAAACATACCCGATCTCAGCTAAACAATGTCGGCACACTGCCCTCGTTTTATCCATTTCTCCGTTGCAATATTTAACTAGGAAGCCGAAGTGTTCCCAAGCAGGAGACTTTAGCGAAAAGTGAGGGTCTTTAAGCTCCGGTTTCTCGCTAGCGTTAGCCATGACGTAAACGGGCTGCACGTGTAGCTGCAGGCGGAAAATAAACACACGCAACTTCTGTTCCGTGAACTCACCCGTGCACATCCCTGTACCGAACCAAACGTCCTGTACCGAAGCTGTTCAATACAAATACATGTATCGTTACACCCCTAGTTTACATGCTTCTAACCACATACGTCTGACAGTCTTCAAAGCAACACAACATACATTGTCAATGAACTGTCCCTCACCTGCAGTGCTTTTCATTTTTTGTATTGTGTTTATAAGGTACTTCAGTTCAACAGGACACTCACTTTGCTGAAAATACTGATGCTGGCTGTGTCCAAATGATTTCATTTCTCTTTTGATTTAGTGGTTCTTAAAAGGGCCTTTGGGTTGGCAACATGTTTTGAGGCATGAGGGGTTCATGCTGTCTGCCTCCCCAACTGCATCATGTGAGATGTGAGATACAGTATAAAGGGAAATACAGGAAACATTGTGTCCTGGTCTGCTCACCTCTCTGTGAGAAGTAAAGCCAAACTCTCTAGAGTAGTCTCTAAATAACTTACCCTAAATAACGTTAGGATAGAGATAGATAGGTAAATACCAGGTGAAGAGGCTGTTCACATTTGGTTTTACCATCCGTCTTAAGTGATCCGATCACAAGTGGACAGTTAAAAGCCCTTCAGTTCACACCTGGCACCAACATGTGACTTGACATGTATCTTCAGTGGCCTTTTGTGATTTGAGCTCAATTCCCCACTCTATATGCAAATATATACCTATAACACTGGAACAAAGGGACACATCCTTTTTTACATGCAAAAAAAATACCTTCACATCTAACATTTGCTAAAATAACAAGTAGGCCCAAATAGTAAATAATGTGTTGTAGAAAAGATGTATAGCTGTATATGTTTTAAAATCAGATTAGAGTACCGATTTGAAAGAGCACTGAACATTGTGTGTTTGTTAAAGGTTCATTCAGTGTATCAGTAGGGTTTCGGGGAAATCAAGAGTTGGAGCTGAACAACTTTCACTTTCAATCTTTGTCATCACTGGTCTATATAAATGCAGATGTTTATTTTGCATAGCAGACAGGAAGGTTTGGGAGGGGCAGACCAACAGCTCATATTGTGGTCTCTGGTTATTTTGAAGCATTTGTAACAAGGCAGCACATCGACCCAGACCAGGCAGAACTATTGAAACACAAAGGTGAGTTTATTCAGCATTGTTACAGATGTATATATATACAGTTTTTATTATCAGATTAAATAAAGGATGGTAAAGTAAAGGATGGTAAAGGAAATCCATTTCAAATATTAAATTTGAAATGGATTTCCTTTACTTTTCCATTCTTTATGTAGAAAGTTTAAGAACTGTTGGATTGCTCTATTTCCCAAATGTAAGATCAAGATTCAAATTTGAAATAAGTTTAATATTCATTTAATTTTATAGCCATTGGTCAATCTTTTATAATTAATCTCCTAACTGGTGGTAAACAATGTTTAACTTTTTACTGCATCAGGAAAAGACTGATAATATTTTGTCTTGTATGTACAATTATGTTCTTATATGTACTGTATGTATTTTTAATTAAGGTTGTCAAGTGTTTAGAACTTTTAAGATTCATTAATTAATATGAATTGCACATACCAATATTTGCCCTAATGTTACAATGCGTAGTTTTGGTGGGACCCAGAAGCGGACAACAAGGCAGGGAGTTGAGTGCAAAGAGATGTATTGAGACTTCACAATGGTTGTGCAGATGAGAGTAGAGAAAGGCTCTGGCTTGAGACTCTGTGGAGAGGAGGGGGAGGAAGAGGAGAGGTAGCTCATGGTGGCGCTGGTGGACAGCGTGGCGTGTGGGGCTCAGGAGAGAACAGGGAAAGGCTGTTGGCTGCAGAGGTCTGAGGGCTGGGTCACTGGAAGCTGAGCCGCTGCTAGCTGGAAACGAAGGTGATCACTGAAGGCAAAAACAAAGCAAAGTTAGAACTCTTCGTGAAAATATCTGACTATCAAGTGGGCTTTAATTCTGAAATTCCTCATCAGAAGCTCCTAACATTGTGTTTATTTTTACGTTGAACTGATTACTGAAATGCCATGGCCTCCAACTTCTAAGGTTTCAGTGTGATCAGAATTACAATGGTAAAATGAATTAAGTAAATAATCTAAGAATGAATTCCTTAAATGCTCAATTAATTTATTAACTAAGCGATCAATTAATTCATCAATTAATTAACAGACTGACTGAATAAATGTGAAATTGTAAATTGCGTTCATAGGTTGGTGCTTTTGTGTTGAATCCTGTTCTTGCACTGCATTTTCATAATGTCTACTGTAGTTTGACCGGGTTTTCGGAGTGGAGGCGGACTTCACCACAGATTATGCAGCGACTCTGTGTGAAAAGGGCTAGAGACACCATTCACCTTATTACAAGACACTGTACCATTAATATGATTTTGAAGCTGTTATTATAAGGTAAAAAAGTTACATGACGTTGCTTTAAGTATACAAAGATTTCAGAAATGCAAGACAACAATAGAAGGAAATGAAGTAATTCTTACTTTGTTTGGCAGCTGTTGAAACTGTCTGAGATGTTTGACTTGTGTCCTTCACTGCTGACCTCTCTTCAATGGACCTCTCACTGGTGTTACTGCTGCTTTCACTGCTGATCCCTTTACCTTCATCAGCCTCTTCAAAAAATAATGTTACTTTTAAAATTCAA
>JBBNBP010001333.1:0-33925 GCA_039737535.1 Lagodon rhomboides | reverse complement strand
TCAGAATTTGGTGGTGGAGACCAAAAAAGGAGCAAAAAGAGAGAATTTTAGACTCATTTTTATCATTTTTCAGTTGGAAAGATGTTAAACATTCATTTAGTCCAGATTTCACCGTGAAGATAGATATCATAAATGTGTGTTTTGTCATATTTGAAGGCACTAAAAAGCAAAGAAACATGAACGACTTCCTCCTGCACTGTTTCTGAATGATCCACACGTTTAAGATCATCATTTCACACGTTCTCAGCCTTCGTATATATCGGAGCTTTTATGGAAAACGCTTTAAAAAGAAAACAGGGCTCTGTAAGATATCCTGTCAAATCCAACAATCCTCTGGGGTGCTGCTCTCAGAGCAACCCTGCAACCAGGATGTGCACTCCACTCGCGTTAGCTCAGTTCTCTCTGAACGGGAGGAAACTAACAAGACAGGCTGTGTCAAGACTCCCGCAGAAAAAGGGAGGATGCCTCTCGCTGCTTTGCCGAGCTTCTTCATGAGGCCTGACAGCGGAAGAAAGAAGGCGTCCAGATCGCTTTCTACCTGGAAAATGAGATTAATGAAGCTCAACCCTTCTGACGGTGCTGCAGGAGGAGAGCCGATGTTTACATTTTTTGTGCTTTTGTCCACCTTTTCTGCACGTTATTCACAGGGTTTTATCATTTTCAACAGTTCACTTTGGGTCGTTTTCTACACAAGAAGAAGGAAAAAGTGTTGTTTGGCACCGACGCTGGGAAACTTCGGTTAAAAAAAAGCATCTCATCGCAGCTTTTTCCTATTATCATAAATCTATTTTGGAATCTGAACACACTGTACGCACAATCATGAATTATCAAAAAGGGAAAAAGCGCCTGCGTGTAATTTTAGACGGCTGTAACAAAAAGCTAAAATCACCCTTTTCTCTCAGGGTTCGTGTCGCAGGCAGCTGCTGCGAGTTTCAAACAACAGCAATTATAAAGAAACAAAAGGAAGCCTTATAGAGGAACGTACAGTCACGCAGGATGCTGATAGAAACAATAAAGAAGAGGCAGTGGAACAAGAAATGAGGCCTTTTATTCTCTCCGAGGCTAAATAAGCATATAGCGGCACATTACTCAGCATGCTGCAGGTTTGTTTTTGTTCCTCTGACGGAGGCAGAGCTTTGGTGGAGGATGTTAATGAGCTGTGATTGTTCTGTGAGGCAGCAACTTTAAACTCAATGTCTGAAATAATCTGACAGGCGACAGAAGACGCAGTATTTTAGGGGGGAAAACCTGGAAACTAAGGAAACAGTTTTAGTTGGCATAAGTTGCTAACTTGACTGTGTGGAGGAAGAGCGTCACGGTTTGAATCGTAAGGCCGCCGCCGGATTTGACTCGACACAACGTAAAGCTCAGGCTGAAGGAAATGTCGAAAGGAAGGAAATGACGAAGATGGTGAGAAGAAACGCTGAAGGATAACCAAAGTTAGTGCGGTTCATCTTCAGGGGAACAAAACCTGAACCAAACTCTGGAAAATTCATCGAAAAGTTGAGACATTTAACTTATAAATAACAAATAGCAACCTCACATACGCTCCTACTTTTAGAAAACAAATCTTAATAGTTTTGGAGATTCAGATCTCAAAGCGAACCACATCTTTCAGGTAAAGCGTCTTTCATGTTTATCCACAAACTTAAATCATGAACCATATTTCTCTGCTGTAAACAAGTAAGTTACTGTGAAAAACAGAAAAGAGTTTAAACAGAGGATGTTTCTGAATGTTTACTTTGGTAAAAAGATGAAAAACATAAAGTCTCTCATCTCACAGAAGCCTGTTGGAGTGTAAAGCTGTGATCTACTTGATGCAGATACAATCTGCTTATTCTTTATTTAACACATAAGGCAATTAAAATAAGTTCCTACCATGCTGCGCCTCTGTCGAGCTGCAGAACCGAATCAGTCAACCAGCCGCTGGAGATATGAAAGAAGAGACAGACGGGATTATTAGATCTCATTACTGTCCAAACGGATCCAGAGGCTGCAGTGTCACAGCTCAGGACGCAGAGGAAATGGAGACACACTGAATATCATTCAAGCTAAACGCCATTTTTTTTCCCCCTTTTCCATTTGTTAGGAAATATCAGGGCTGGCAGACAGACGCGCTTTGGTTTTGATCAGCGCGGACGTTTTCTATGAGTCTTTGTTGAGCAGAAACTGTCCAGCGGTCCTCACTCTGTGTCAGAAACACAAAAGAGGACACTGTCGGACAGAACTGTGATGTTCTCGGACACAACAAGGACTTTTCTGTGTCGCCTACTTGTTCTGCTTCTGTTGAAATGGAATTGACTCTGCACATAGTGAGAGTCAGTCGGCCTGAACTCAGCTCTAACAGATGAGGTCTGTCTCTCTCGCTCTCAGGAGAATGAGGCCACTTGTGATTACACTGCAGAGCCGGGCCTCCTGGGACCAGAACCAAGATTTGAGGGGTTACAGTTTACTTTCCAGCGCAGATGTGCAGTTATTGTTAAATTCTTGCAGTCAGAGATCAATCACAATCATTCTAATAGCAAGTGCAAAAATAAAAAGTATGAAAAAACATTCTATTAAAGCTTTCAGATGCACTCCCTGATTTTGTTACGGTGCCACCAAAATCCCCAAATTTGGTCCCCAACTTCCTGTTTACTCTCCAGTGTGCAGTTAGCTACACATTTTAGCAATCAAAGGCAGTCAAAGATGAAAAAAAGTCTAATGGAAAATAAATGATTTTGTAGCAGTGCCCCCAAAATCTCCAAATTTGGTCCAGTGCCCAGATGTGCACCTATCTTCAGATTATGGCAATTAAAGTCAGTCAAAGATTAAATAAAAGCAGTTAAAAACAAAGACAGTCATTCTTCTGGCAAGAATGTGCAAAAATAAAAAAATATGAACAAATATTTTGTCGTAGCTTCAAGATACTTGACCTAATTTTGTTATGGTGCCCCAAAATCCCCAAATTTGTTTCCTGAGTTGGACTGTTCAGTGTTCAGAGAGCTTCAGTTAAAGACAGTCAAAGATTAAAAACATGAGTTAAATAATAAAACAGACTGTCATTCTCGTGGCAAGTGCAAAAATAAAAAGTAATTTTGTTCCAGTGCTCCCAAAATCCCCAAATTTGGTCCCAAAGTTACGTTTTCAAGTGCACAGATGTAAACTTGGCTACAGTTTACGGCAATTGAAGTCAGTCAAAAATGAAAAAAAATGAGCTAAATAACAAAAAAGACTTATTCCATATGAAATTAAACAAAAAGTATAACAAAAACATTTAATTAAAGCTCCCTGACTTTGTTACTGTACCCCCAAAATCCCAAAATTTGGTTCCTCAGTAACTTAGAGACCAATTAATGTTTACTTTCCAGGACAAGACAGATGTGCAGTTAGCTTCAGTTCAAAAAGAAAAACGTCATTCTAATGGCAAGTGCAAAAATAAAAAGTATGTAAAAACATTTTATTAACGCTTTAAGATTTTGCTCCGGTGCCCCTAAAATCCCCAAATCTGGTCCTCGACTGACTGTCCTGTGCACATGGCAGGTAAAGTCAGTCAGTGATGAAGATGAATTAGTGAGAAAACAAAAAAAGACTGTCATTGTAAGTACAAAATAAAATACACATAACATTTATTTTCAAAGTGTAGTTAAAAAGAGTCACAATTATTTGTTATTTATATTAAAAATACATTTGCTACAACTCCAAAAATGTGTTAGATCTGCAATTTACACCAATTAAATCACTCAAATGTTGATTAATTCTGATTGGATGATGCCCCCAAAATGTATCATCAAACTAAAAATGAGCTTTTATAAAAGATGTTTTTCAATGAAGTTTGTTAAAAGAGTCACAAGTGCCGGGTTTTGTTATAGAACCTCCACAATCTGAAGGTTTACTGAGTGATTTCAAACATTTAGCTGTTATAATTCACACACTGGGGTTGCAGCTCTCTCTAGATGTATTCATAATACTTGTAATTTTACTTCCCGGATCACATTTCATTCTCTCCCCCTTCATCTGAAGCAGCACGCCCCGCTGAAGCAGCCCCCTCTGCTGTTTTAATGCCGTCTGGTTCTGGTTTTTATGCCTCGGGCCGACTGCGAGGCGGCTGCCAAGACCCAGATCCAAGCAGACGAAAATGTGTCGGCTTCACTGTTTTTAGTTTCTGCTAATTCTGCTAATAGAGTTTTAATTTGGCTGCAGAATAAATTAAAGCATTAAAAAGAAACAACTCCTCCAGATCTCAACAAATAAATAAATCATCATTAAATTACTGAGAGTTGTTTGTGTTTGTCTGTCACATTATTCTCACACAGTATCAGGATCAATAAATTAATCAGAACATCGCCTGGTGTTTTTTTCTCCTCCTCATTCTGTCAGCGATGTACAAAGACGCTTTGTTAAAAATAAAACAGCCACAAAGAGAAAGAAAGGAGAAGAAGTAGGTTATATTTGTCACACTGTCCACTTTTATTCAACGTGGATCAAAAGCAACTGGAACTAAAATCCTGGAAATGATCCAAAATTGATGATTTATTTTGCATTTTTATGACACAAATGAGGTGTTTTATGACTTTATGACTTTGTCTCGTGCTGACAAACAGAGAAAACTTGAGCACAGGACTCACTTCTACCGGCTGAAGCCTCCTGAGGCGATCAAAACATGAACACTGCAGCGATCCATAATCAGAAATATCTCCCCCGAAGCATCTTCTGGACTTTTTGTTCCCTCTGATCTGTCAATACGAGAGCGGTAAAAGTGATTGATGAGGGTCAGAGGTCATTGATTCCTCTGTGGTATTTGAGAATGAGAAAACACAATACAATATCAGAATATATGCTGATACAGAAAAAGCAGAACAAGTAACGAGTGTTTGGGTCTTTGTGCTGAAGTTAATTACCTGCCATGCAACAAGAACAGAGGGTCTGATTTATTAACTTCGCTGTTCTGTGTTCAGATGTCGTTTTCTAATCTTTGCTGCTTTTAGCCACATTAGCAGAATTTCTCCAGGAATGGCAGTATCTAAAAAAACCACTGTATGGATCACCCATGAAGCAAAATAAGCCCATAATGCGCCAAAACTGCACTCAGCACAGGCTGAGGCTCTCACGGAGCTAACGTTAGCTAAAGCGAGCGCCGCTAGGTTGTGCAAAACTACTAGCCACTGGTCAAAAAGCCAAGTTTTTAGGGACTTGTATTAGCAAATGGGTCATTCCATGAAATCGGTGCCTTTTGTGTCCCCAAGAAATTATCAGTCATAAAATTACAGTAACAACAAACAAAGATGTAATTTGAAAATATAACATTACCATGTCTTCTCTCCTCAGTAAAACATCAAATTAAAATCAATTAAATATTATTTTAAATAACAAAAATGATTTTTAAGCTGATGAGGGTGAGGTTTTTGGCCTGTCCCTCACTGTTGTTGTTGTACGTCAGCAGGACTTTTAATTTGTAAAATGTTGGCAAAATGTTAAAATGTTCACATTTACATATTGTTTTAACTATGATCTTATTGTGAAACAGTGTTTTTGGTAAAAATATATATTAATTGTAATAAATATTTACCAATTTATCGGTGTCCCCTAATTTTATGTCAACCCTGTTACCCTAACCAAAAAACCCTATCAAAATAACGGTACATTCTAGATTTGACATGATTTACAGGAGATTGCATCATCTCTGAACCAGGATGCTAACAGCTCAGTGACAAGTAAGTTTTGCTCATCTCTGATGTGCTATTTTTGGTATTTTTTCAAGGTTGAACCAGGAGGGACAAGCATACAACGTCAACTCTGTTACCATTTTTTAACATGTAAATCCAAACAATTATTTATTTCTCATAATATAATCAATATGTACATGTAATTTCCTTTCAAAGTACATAGCATGTGCTTTAGCTAACATTTGTTTTAGCTAGCAATGGGCAAATTAGCTTGAAATGGTCAACCCTGTTACTGTCAACCCTGTTACCTTTCCAGTAACAGGACTTGACTAAAACAGTTATAAAATATGAAATTCCATAGCTGAGATGGCACAATTTAATTTCTTGTCATTTTAAACTGTCTTTAATTCCTGGCTACTGAAAAAATAGCAATTAAATATAATTAAAATTTTTACTTTTCAAAGTTGAAAAGGCACCGATTTCATGGAATGACCCAAATGTCATCATGCTAATACACCAAACTAAGATGGTGAACATGTTAAAACACGCTTAGCATCAACGTTTGAGCTCGTTAGCATGCAGCCTCACAGAGTTGCTAGCATGACAGAAGACTTTGCTTTTAAGATTACTGATTTTCACAAATTTAAGGGTCATAACTATTTAATTTACAACTTACTCACTGATTAGACTCAACTTTTCAGACTTGTCTTCTTCTTTCCTGTAACCTTCAAGCTATCAACACACGATCAAGTTTATGTGTTGCTAAAGAAACATTTTATAAGGTTAATAATCATGTTCATCAGCGTCACAGGATTTCGGAAGGAAAAACAAGGCGATACAATTTCAAAGACACTCTGATGGAAGAAATCTGTTCGCCGTGCAGCTGATATCAAACATGCATCAAAGTGAAACCTAAACCTGCTAGCAAAGCCGCTCAGACGCTGAACGCTAAAACCCTGTCCCTTCCCTCACCTTGCCGTGACATTACACTTACACGACCTCCACTTGGAACGTCGGCCAGAAACAACTGACAGGAGGAGCTGCGCTGAAGATCACGGACAACCTTCGCACATGAATAACAATGCACCTCTCACACAGGACTGTTTGCTTTGGACGGCTGCCACAGTCTCATTGTTAAAACACTGTATCCCACCACGGCTTTGACGGCCTTTTTTAACCCTCCGCACCAGCTGCCTCCAATAATCCTGTAAAAGGAATACAATCAATCCTCTTCAAATCCACTTGTAGAGGTTGACTGCTCGATTCGTGTCCGGAGGGAATAAATAACCCGCAGCTTCACGTCGGCTCTGTTAATAGAGACGGTAATCTGTTTTAATTTGCAGGATTTGGGTTGAAAATAAACATGGAGGTTGGTTAATTTGCTAAGTGGAGCTACAACACAAGAAAACATGGCCTAAAAACAACACCAATGAACTTTAACTCCAGAATATGATTTGCTGTAAAGATTATAAAAACATATGCAAAGTGTTATTCAGTAGTATAATATAATATAATAATATACAGTAGTATTCATGGACATTTGTCATTATTTACTTAATATATGACCCAACTTTTGCTCATTATTATGAGACAAGTTCACTAATCTACAGATTTCTTTGTGTCTTTATGATTACATTTTCATTTCTTCACTTGAACATCCTGAACAATGTGAACTTCACAGAACATCTGGAGTCATTAAACCATGTTTTCAAACATTTTGTGGTTTTATATCTGCAGTGTTTCTTTTATAGTTTGTCTTACGAGTTTTGTTTCGTGTCTGTAATGACGCAGGTAGAGCGCATTTCTTTTACGAATGGATAGCGTTACCTCAAGCATTTTTTTAATGCAAATTAAGTATTATTTAGTCAAAAAAAGGTCAAATGAATAAGGAGGTTGGTCTGCCAGGTGTGTAGGTAGTTTCGTGAACTTTGTTAAAAGACTAACAACCACCGTGCATGCAATCTAACTTACACAGCTAGCATGCTACCAACGTTAGCCAAAATTTTACACTTTTACTTGACATTGTAACATTTGCAAGAGTTAGCATAAACGCACTAGCTAACTGATTGTGTTTATACTAACATGATAAAGCTCTGCTTACACTTGTTCCCATGTGAGAAGTTTGATGGCATGTTTAGCGAGCTAACATTGGTAGCATAAAGAGTGCATTCATACTCAACCTCACTTTTTTGTTGCCATGCAGGCTTGTTTTCTGTGTCCGTTACTTTGGATTTTGGTTGGTTGGTTTGTCGGCAGGATTACACAAAAACTACTGAACAGAAATCCACGTAAACTGAAAGGAGGATGAATGTTAGACCATAACAGACCCCAATAACTTGTGGTGCTTCTCGGGGAGTAATGAATGGATCCTGGATGTCATAAGGTAGCTGGTATTATGCAGATAAAGGGGATTGTTGGGCCTCGGTTCTACAAAAGTACCATTCTACAGTAGTTAGGCCTGTTTTAGTCTCGACAATACGACATGCACATATAAAACCAGGGACAATTAGCTTCTTTTTCATGTTAACGGTGGAGTTTCTGTCGATCCACCAACTTTAAACGAAGGGGTTTATATCTGCAACTGTGGACAAGAAACAAAACCACGTGGAAACGAACCATAAGATCTACCATGAAAAGTATTCCAGAGCAAACACAAACACGAGGATCAGAGGTTCCCATAATGAATCGACTGACTGCCGATTGACAAACATTATGTCATGTTCGAACTGCCTTGTTGTTTAAAGGTGTTTTTCTCTGTAATCTCTGCGACTGCTGATGACAACTTAAACTCCTAAACGTCTCACACATTTCTCCTTATTCTGATTTTTACAAATTTATTCAGAAATCATGTCATCGTTCATTAAAACGTGACATTCTGTGGCGTCGCTGTCTTCTATATATAACATCTTGTGCTTAATTAGATCCATTCTTATCCCTGATTAGCAACAGGTTCGTGTAACTCCACCACGGCATGCCCATGTAGAGGAAGGAGGATTCACACCAAGGACAATGGTGAGATATAAAAAGGGACGGTGCAACTGGTCATGTTTGTTATCGCAGCATATAAGTCCACAATCCTTTGGCGTGCGACAGCGACTGTGCAGGATTATTCTCTGTGTTCGCATCTTTTCCCAAAAAAAACTTTCCGTTTCAACTTTTAGTCCAGTTTTCATTCCTGAGCTTCCTGGTGCAGTAAGACGGTGAGTATAATGGGATTCGGGATCCAATTTCAAGCATTATCCACTGCAGAAATTAATTTAAAATGTGCTGATGTTGGTGCTTCTTTCCTCGTCTTTGATTCTGGAGGAGAATAATGAGCACAGATGGGGAAATGGCGATCTTCGGGCCGGCTGCCCAGTTCCTCCGTAAGTCTGAGAGGGAGAGGACGGAGGCTCAGTCTCGGCCGTTTGACAACAAGACGGCGTGCTTCGTCAGCGACGAGAAAGAGCTGTATGTCAAGGCTGAGGTCCAGGACAGGGAGGACGGCAAAGTCACCGTCAAGACGGTGGATGACAGAGTGGGTGCACTGAAGGGTTGTGCTCATAAACTGACCTTTTATCAGACGGTCAATATGGCCGTTCTGTTATATGAGATGTCCGAGCAGGAATTTATAACCAGGGATTTTACACATCTTCAGGGTGTCTGTCTGTAAAACCTGCCATAAAAAAAAATCTTCAGAATTTTTATTAGTCAGGCTTTAAACAGAGACATTTAGTCGTCCCTGAAGCTTTGAATGCTGCTTCACTCTCCAACAGAGTCATATTTTGTTTAAATCATGTCTTTAAAATTCAGGAACAACATCGAATTTGCAGTTTTTGGCTTCCTTTGGAAACACATATTCATCTGACTGCAACTTTTAAGCATCATAATCTGTTTTTCTGTTTTGTTTTCCAGACTTTAACCGTCAGGGACGACCAAGTGTTTCCCATGAACCCCCCGAAGTTTGATAAGATTGAGGACATGGTGATGATGACGCACCTTCACGAACCCGCGGTGTTGTTCAACCTCAAGGAGCGATACGCGGCGTGGATGATCTACGTGAGTCTTTCTGGAAATATGACGCCAGACAACTTTTCAACTTTCTTCTGCGTGTTCTCCTGTGATACAACTGTTGGCGCTGTCGTAGAGAACGCATTAGCAAGATGGCTACCGTCAAGAATCCCAATTTGACCTTAAAATCCTGATCTCCCCCTAAAACTGATATTTAAACTGGTTAAAAAATTTATTTGGATGCACCACCAAACACTTTTGATCCATTGAATCCCCTAAATTGCAGATCAGTTGACAGAAATCCACAAAAGTTACAATCAAAAACAATCCACTGTTTTTACAATTGTAAATCTTTGAATGAGAATATTTTCCAGGGGAAGATTAAAATCTTTAATATGCATGAACACTCTCCGTCTGAAGCCTGCTGAACAGTATTTTTAACTGCCATCTGGCCTGAAGTGAAGCCCGCTGCTGATTTATTGAG
Source organism: Lagodon rhomboides (assembly GCA_039737535.1). Classification (NCBI taxonomy): domain Eukaryota; kingdom Metazoa; phylum Chordata; class Actinopteri; order Spariformes; family Sparidae; genus Lagodon; species Lagodon rhomboides. The sequence continues at coordinate 23,806 of JBBNBP010001333.1, read as the reverse complement.
CGACTGAAAAGGAGACATTTTGTTCCCTGCGGAGTTGCTGTCAACACAGATGAATGCTCATGTTTTGATTTATTGGACTGAATAAATTGATTTGCTCTGACAAAAACTGAGCAATTACGGCCCGACGATTTCAAGATCTGTTTTTTAAAGGTTTTATGTGAATCAGCTCTTGGTTTATCAGTGACAGTAACTATTTACTCATCATTTATGAAATTCATATTCTGTATTCCTGATAAACAGCAACCTCTTTTTAATTCCACTGTACCCTGCAGACACCATTAGCCGTCTCGATAATGACTCAACATTTAGTTTGTTGGTTTATTTTCCTAACTGCCCCGTTTCTCGGTGTTAGCTAACGTCGCGTGACGTGTGATGTGAAGGTTTTATTTCAAGAACAATGTCAGTAATTTCAACAAACAGATACTAAATGTTACTGTTAATAAAGACTAAGTGTAAAAGCTAAGCTAATACCTCCTTCCTTCCTGTTTGTTGTGTTAGCTTGTATCTGAGTAGTACTAAATCACTAGCTGGCTTGCTAGCTTGCGTTGTTTTTGGACTCTCGCTTTCCTCTCCTTGTGTATTAAGCTAATGTTACATGACATGCAATGTTCAGGAACAATTTCAGTTATTTTAACAGACAAACGCTCACAAGTCGTTACTGTTAATGAAGTTCTGTGCTTCATTAAAGCTAGCTTCATTCAAAACAAAGCTTTGCTGGCGAAGCTAAAAGCTAAAAATGTAGCTAACAAGCTCAGAATGAAAATCTTAACATGCTGATGTTTAGCAGGTATTTGACCATGTTCATCATCTTAGTTTATGTTAGATGCTAACGTTTAATTAGCACTAAACACAAAGCACAGCTGAGGCTAACGGTAATGTCAGCTGTCAAGAAAATCAATAGGATTCATCCTCTGGGGAACATGAATGCCTGTACAAAATTTAAAAGCAATCAATCGAACAGTTTTTGGGATATTACAGTCTGAAACAAAGAGGTGGACCGACTGTCCGAGCAAAATGGCCACTAGCACGGCTAACAATGTTTATCTCCTCCATGCAGACGTACTCCGGGTTGTTCTGTGTGACCGTGAATCCCTACAAATGGCTGCCGGTCTACAACCCGGAGGTGGTCCGAGCCTACAGAGGGAAGAAGAGGATGGAGGTTCCCCCTCACATCTTCGCCCTGTCTGACAACGCCTACCAATTCATGCTAACCGGTACGTTAGCCACCTAAAATCAATGCTAACTAAATTATTAGATTTTTCTCTCACTGCTCGTCTTCTTTTATGTCCTCAGATCGTGAGAATCAATCTATTCTTATCACGTAAGTTAAGCAGATTTTGTATATATATAAATTGTAATCATAAAACAGTTATAAATATGTAAAAAATAAATATGTGCTTTTGTTTTTGTTAAGCGGAGAATCCGGTGCAGGCAAGACCGTCAACACCAAACGTGTCATTCAGTATTTCGCGACAATCGCAGTGTCTCCTGACAAGAAAAAGGAAGCGAGTACTAAAATGAAGGTGAGTTTGGGACGACTTCTGACTTTGTCTTCCAGAGAAGTGTCAGATTCACTTGTTTTCTTGTCGACAGGGGACTCTGGAGGATCAGATCATCCAGGCCAACCCTCTGCTGGAAGCTTTCGGGAACGCCAAGACTATGAGGAATGACAACTCCTCTCGCTTTGTGAGTCGGCCTGAGGGATTTCATTCTGATTTGATCAACCGACACAGAGACTAAGATGTTGTTTGTCTGGTTTTATAGGGCAAATTCATTCGAATACACTTTGGCACAAGTGGAAAACTGGCATCTGCAGATATTGAAACATGTAAGTTTAATTATATTTTGTACAGAATATTGACAGAGACAAATAACGTTGGCGTAAATAAAGTTAAATTTGGCTTTTTGTCCTTAAAGATTTGCTGGAGAAGTCAAGAGTGACATTTCAGCTGGCGGCTGAGAGGAGTTATCATATTTTCTATCAGCTGACGTGCAACAAGAAGCCTGAACTGATCGGTAATCTGATTTATCATTCGTTTTTTCTTGTTTCAGCTCTGACACAGACATCCAAACAAAGATACTTCATCTTGATTTATTTCCCCCTTCAGATCTGCTGCTCATCACCACCAATCCATACGACTTCGCCTTCGTCAGTCAAGGAGAAATCAGTGTCAAGAGCATAAATGACGCCGAGGAGCTGATGGCTACAGATGTGAGCCGACTCCGTTAAAAGCAGACGAAGCTCGTTCAGTCTTTTTCTGCAGCTTAATGTCTGAATTTATCCCCGTTGTGCGACACAGGAGGCCTTGGATATTCTGGGATTCACCGCCGAAGAGAAAATGTCCATCTACAAGCTGACTGGAGCTGTGATGCATTATGGGAACATGAAGTTCAAGCAGAAGCAGCGGGAGGAGCAGGCGGAGCCAGATGGCACCGAGGGTGAGGATCATCCATCCAAATTAGTGCTGTCATACGAGCGAAGGAAGCCAATTCATTATATAATTAGCAGTGTTGTGTCACTATTGAACTTCACGACCATCGACTGAATTTTAAGCTGAGTGGTATTTATTCCACGAGGTTTCATGAACATTGGACAATAATCCTGCTAACAAACAAACAAACAAACAGAACTAAGGAAGGAGGAACTGAAAATACATCCAGAATAAATCGTGTGGATAAAATGTGTTATTGTTTTGTAGAAGCTGATAAAGCAGCGTATCTGATGGGCCTGAACTCTGCTGATCTGCTGAAAGCTCTGTGTTATCCCCGAGTAAAGGTTGGAAATGAGTACGTAACCAAAGGACAGAATGTGCAGCAGGTAAGACTACTAGAAGATCATCCGTAACAATAATATGGAATATTAATATGGATTCCAATTGACACGCACCACCCAGCCACCATCGCAGACCAGGTACACCTCTCAAGGAAACTGGACTGGATCCCAATACATCCGTGGGATGGGGATCTGGGGAATTGTTGAGCTCTTTATCAGGTTTGTTGGGCCATACTTGAGCAGTTTTTGACAGCCCATCCTTAGAAGTTCCCTAGTGGAATAAAGGAGCAAAGAAGGAAGTCAGGCAGTGTAATCTAAAGAGAGACAAGTTGGGAAAGGGAGGAGGTCCAGGACTGATGTTCAGGCCAATCAAGCACAGGACTGTAACCAAGAAGACCACTGTTCGTGTGTCGTAGATATGCATATAATTGAATCCACATGAATGCAGGGAGGTGATTAATGTTATTTACTTCATCTGTTGGTACTTTTAAGGTCAAATTTGAGACTTTAAAAGTAAAAGTTGAGGTCCAATTTATAAGAAAGTTGATTTTTGTGTCTCATTCCCACCTCATCAAATACAGACACTTTGGGATTGTAGTTCTGGTCGGCCGCCATCCCAAAGCATCGATATTTGATGAGTTGGGAACAAATTGGACTCTTATATTGAAGAGGAAATAGTCTTTAACTTTCCCTCTTTGCAGGTGTACAACTCTATTGGTGCCCTCGCAAAATCCGTCTACGAGAAGATGTTTTTGTGGATGGTCGTACGAATCAACCACCAGCTGGATACCAAACAATCCAGACAACATTTCATCGGCGTCCTCGACATCGCTGGCTTCGAAATCTTTGAAGTAGGTGTTCAATTTTTTTTACCAAGGGTTCACTGAATCATTTATGTTTATTCAAATATGATCTTTACGATTTGTCTTCAGTACAACAGCATGGAGCAACTGTGCATCAACTTCACCAACGAGAAGCTGCAACAGTTCTTCAATCACCACATGTTTGTGTTGGAGCAAGAAGAGTACAAGAAGGAAGGGATTGAATGGGAGTTCATCGACTTTGGGATGGATTTGGCCGCCTGCATTGAGCTCATTGAAAAGGTAATTTAAAATAATTACCCTCATTCGAATAAAGTGTTTCAACTTTGATGATGTAATCAGTGAGAACGATTTGTTTTCCAGCCGATGGGGATCTTCTCCATCCTTGAAGAAGAGTGCATGTTCCCCAAATCGACAGACGCATCTTTCAAGAACAAACTGTACGACCAGCATCTCGGAAAGAACAACTGCTTCCTGAAGCCCAAAACAGTCAAAGGCAAACCTGAAGCTCACTTCACCCTGATGCATTACGCCGGCACTGTGGACTACAACATCAGCGGCTGGCTGGAGAAGAACAAGGACCCTCTGAGCGAGTCGGTGGTGCAGCTTTACCAGAAGTCATCCGTCAAAATACTGTCCATGTTGTACGCGAGCTTCTCTGGAACGGAAGGCGAGTTCAGTCTCTTAACCTGAAGTTTTTCATGTGTGCACCTTGATTCTCTGTCTATGGATGCAAATATATTGCAATAAGTGAGACACTGTTGGTTTTAAATGTGTCGTTAAAGCAGAAGCAGCTGCAGGAGGAACTAAAAAAGGAGCCAAGAAGAAGGGAGCATCGTTCCAAACTGTGTCGGCGCTGTTCAGGGTAAGATGCTAAAGGACATTTTTGGTAATATATGTTATACATCGAGGTCAGAAATGTTCTTAAACCGTAACATTTAAAACACTTGAAGATTCAGCGTCTCTTCATTATAGCAAAAAGTCAAATAAAAGCCAACAAAACCACTCAGGTTTATGAAAACGTCATGATTTGGCTTTTAAAACTACTTCCTCCTGGTCTCGTCTTTACGTCCCACTGATGTTGTGGTTAAAATTATAATCAAAATCTGTCTTCTGAACATGAGAAACATTTTCAGGTCCAAACCTATTTGACAGTTCCATTAAATTTTCCTACAGGAGAATCTCGGGAAGCTCATGACTAATCTGAGAACCACTCATCCTCACTTTGTGCGCTGCTTGATACCAAATGAGACCAAAACGCCAGGTAAATCCTCTCTTTATCACATAATACCGTATTATAAAAACATGAAATAAACTAATTATTGCCTTCATCATAGGTGAGATGGAAAACCATCTGGTTATCCACCAACTACGCTGTAACGGCGTGCTGGAGGGCATCCGGATCTGTCGGAAAGGATTTCCAAGCAGAATCCTCTACGGCGACTTCAAGCAGAGGTAAATAAAGCTTCACATTTAAATATTTCATGATGTTTGCTCTCGTACTCAGACCTGTTTATTCATCCTGCAGATACAGGATTCTTAACCCCAGTGCGGTTCCAGAGGGACAGTTTATGGACAACAAAAAAGCTGCAGAGAAGCTGCTGGGCTCCATCGACGTGGATCACACTCAGTACAAGTTTGGACACACGAAGGTTTTCATTCGTTCCAGCACGCTGGCAGAATGGGAAAAAGAAATTAAGAGTTAATGAGCTGCACAGATAGATAATTACGTTTCATTACTTTCAGGTGTTTTTTAAAGCCGGTCTGCTGGGAGCGCTGGAGGAACTGAGAGACGAGCGGTTAGCTCAGGTCGTGTCGTCCACTCAGGCTCTGTGTCGCGCCTACCTCGTTCGGGTGGAGTACCAGAAGATGATGGCCAGAAAGTAAAACATATTTATTGCCTCAAAGCTGCAACTAAGCTCTAGTTTCCCAGGAAAACACACCAACAGTCTCGTCGCTTCGGTAGTTGTTGACTGGGAGAGAGGCCAAGAGGTTGGTGTGTTTACTGGGGAAACTATATCTCAAACTGCTGCATCAGACCCACAAGAAAACATAAGTAACCAGGGCTACACAACAAGTTTGAGTTGAGCATAAAGCAACAAAGGCAACCAATCAGAGGCTGTTTAGGGCGGGTCTGGCAAGAAAAGCAGTGGGATCGACAATAAAGCATCATGCTAACGTTAGCTTAAAGCATCACAGAGCAGCTAGCATGGATGAAGGGTTCTCTTGTTTTCTTTTTAAAATTCATGTCATTATATTACCACCTGCTGCCAGGCTCATAATTTCTGTGGAGACATTCACTTTATTTTAAATGATTTAGATTATAGAATTTATCTTTTTTGTTGCGTGATGAACAAACAAAAAATCAGATCTTAGTACTGTTGAAGCTCAAATTTGCAGAGTAAACTCATCCGAGTCTTCCTCTGACAGGGAGGCGATCTACACCATCCAGTATAACTTCCGCTCCTTCATGAACGTGAAACACTGGCCGTGGATGAAGCTGTATTTTAAGCTCAAGCCTCTCCTGAAGAGCGCCGAGGCCGAGAAGGAAATGGCCCAGATGAAGGTGGATTTCACGAAGCTCAAAGAGGATCTGGCCAAATCAGAAAACCGGCGGAGGGAGCTCGAGGAGAAAATGGTTTCCGTCGTGCAAGAGAAGAATGATCTCCTCCTTCAAGTTCAAACAGTAAGTCCTATCACAGATGAAGGTCACATAGTCTGCATGATCTCCATTTGTGAAGTGTTAAACTTTAATCTTGGTGCACAAACTCGAAAACAGGAGTCGGACAACCTCCTGGATGCGGAGGAGAGATGTGAAGGCCTCATCAAAAGCAAGATCCAGCTGGAGGCCAAGCTGAAGGAGGTGACGGAGAGACTGGAGGACGAGGAGGAGGTGAACGCCGAGCTGACCGCCAAGAAGAGGAAGCTCGAGGACGAGTGCGCCGAGCTGAAGAGGGACATCGACGACTTGGAGCTCACCTTAGCCAAAGTGGAGAAGGAGAAGCATGCAGTGGAAAACAAGGTAACATCAGGTGAGATGCTCACTGTGTCGTCATGTTGAAGGAGGAGGGGCTACATCAGTTTTTAATCATGACTTTAGGTGAAGAACCTGACTGAAGAGATCATGAGCCAAGACGAGAACATCGCCGTGCTGTCGAAGGAGAAGAAGGCGCTGCAGGAGGCTCATCAGCAGACGCTGGACGACCTGCAGTCGGAGGAGGACAAGATCAACGTTCTGACCAAAGCCAGAACCAAACTGGAGCAGCAGGTGGACGAGGTGAGTCGCTGCACACACAGGAGAAGCCGACACAGTGTCGTGTGGTGCTGCTGCTCAGATGTAATCAGAGTCTGTGTGATTTTCTTTTTAGCTGGAAGGTTCGCTGGAACAAGAGAAGAAGGTCCGTATGGACCTGGAGCGAGCCAAGAGGAAGCTGGAGGGGGACCTGAAGCTGGCTCAGGAGTCCATCATGGATCTGGAGAACGAGAAGCAGCAGCGGGACGAAAAGCTGAAGAAGTGAGTTCAGTCTGAAAAAGATGGTTTGTATCGACATTGTGACTGTTGTTGTTGAACTTTTCTGGTTGCATATCGTCCTGTTTGACATCTTCTTGGTTTAAACAAACAAGTTTCACTTCACTCTACAGGAAAGACTTTGAGTTGTCGCAGCTGCAGACGAAGATCGAAGATGAACAAGCTCTCAGTGTTCAGCTCCAGAAGAAAATCAAAGAGCTGCAGGTGAAGAATTCAGTCACCAGCTGTGGGTTTGAGTCGATATCACAGACTACTTCAGTGGGTTGTCTTTTCCTCAGGCTCGTATCGAGGAGGTGGAGGAGGAGATCGAGGCCGAGCGCTCGGCTCGAGCCAAAGTGGAGAAGCAGCGGAGCGATCTGTCCAGAGAGCTGGAGGAGATCACCGAGCGGCTGGAGGAGGCCGGAGGAGCCACCGCCGCTCAGGCCGAGATGAACAAGAAGCGCGAGGCCGAGTTCCTCAAACTGCGCCGAGAGCTGGAGGAGAGTTCGCTGCAGCACGAGGCCACGTCTGCCGCGCTACGTAAGAAACACGCCGACAGCGTGGCCGAGATGGGAGAACAGCTGGATAACATCCAGAGAGTCCGACAGAAGCTGGAGAAGGAGAAGAGCGAGCTGAGGCTGGAGATGGACGACTTGGCGAGCAACATGGAGTCCATGGCCAAAGCAAAGGTTGGTTATCAAATTGAGGATTTTTATCTTCAGTTAAAAACATAACTTCATTTATTGTCTTTTGAATTTAAAGGTTAATTTAGAGAAGATGTGTCGATCACTCGAAGATCAACTGAGTGAGGTGAAAACCAAAGAGGAGGAGCATCAGAGGCTCATAAACGACCTCTCCAGTCAGAGAGCTCGCCTGCAGACGGAAAACGGTGAGAAAGATTTGATCATTTCTGAGCGAGCAGTCGCACAAAACTCAACAGACGAGACACTTCTGATCGCTTTAACACTTTCTGTGCAGCTGAAATGTCTCGTCAGCTGGAGGAAAAAGAGTCGCTAATGTCGCAGCTGACTCGAGGAAAACAAGCCTTCATCCAGCAGATCGAGGAGCTGAAAAGACTTCACGAGGAGGAAGTCAAGGTAAAGTCCAACAGGAGAGTCAAGCACGAGGAAATGACTCGAAGTTTAAAGGTGTAGCTAAAAGTTCTTGTTGGTTCTGTGATTCGTCTGAAGGCTAAAAACGCCCTGGCTCACGGTTTACAATCGGCCCGACACGACTGCGAGCTGCTCCGAGAGCAGTACGAGGAGGAGCAGGAGGCCAAAGCCGAGCTGCACCGCTGCCTCTCCAAGGCCAACAGCGACGTGGCTCAGTGGAGGACCAAATACGAGACGGACGCCATCCAGCGGACCGAAGAGCTCGAGGAGGCGAAGTGAGAAAAAAAAAAACCTCCACGTCCGTTCAAAACAAGATAATCCGATGAGATCTGACGACGTGTGTTCTCCTGCAGGAAGAAGCTGGCTCTGCGTCTGCAGGACGCTGAGGAAGCCGTCGAGGCCGTCAACTCCAAGTGCTCCTCTCTGGAGAAGACGAAGCAGCGTCTGCAGGGAGAGGTGGAGGACCTGATGATGGACATCGAGAGGTCGAACGCTGCTGCAGCCGCTCTGGACAAGAAGCAGAGGAACTTCGACAAGGTTTAGAAAACTCAAAACAGATCTGTCAGACTTTCCTTTTAGAAGAGTAGTTTTGAATCTGTAATCTGTGATCCTGCAGATTCTGTCTGAGTGGAAGCAGAAACACGAGGAGAGTCAGGCTGAGCTGGAGTCGTCTGTCAAAGAGGTTCGTTCTTTGGGCACCGAGAACTTCAAGATGAAGAACGCCTTCGAGGAATGTCTGGAGCAGCTCGAGACGCTCAAACGGGAAAATAAAAACCTGCAGCGTACGTCGGCGAGCTTCTTTAATGCATAACTGATGTTTTAATGCAGAGAAATGAGACGAACATGTTCTGTTACCAGAGGAAATCATGGATCTGACCGAGCAGCTGGGAGAGACGGGAAAAACCATCCATGAGCTGGAGAAGTCAAAGAAACAGGCTGAACAGGAGAAGCTGGAGGCCCAGGCTGCTCTGGAGGAAGCGGAGGTAGGAAGAAGAAACATCTCTAATTACATATATTTAAAAATCTGTTGTCACTTTGACTTCATTTCACTTCTCCACTCAGGCCTCTCTGGAGCACGACGAGTCCAAGATCCTGCGAGTCCAGCTGGAGCTGAACCAGGTGAAGTCTGAGGTGGACAAGAAGATAAACGAGAAGGACGAGGAGATCGAGCAGCTGAAGAGGAACAGCCAGCGGATCATCGACACCATGCAGGGTAACCTGGACGCCGAGGTCCGCAGCAGGAACGACGCCCTGAGGGTGAGGAAGAAGATGGAGGGGGACCTGAACGAGATGGAGATCCAGCTGAGCCACGCCAACAGGCAGGCGGCCGAGTCCCAGAAACAGCTGAGGAACGTCCAGGTCCAGCTGAAGGTGAGCAAAACAGTGAGGAGCATGTAAACGCTGAGCAGGTTCGCTTTGCTAACGCCGTTTTCTTTCACCGTGCAGGAGGTTCAGATTCACCTGGACGACGCGATGAGAAACAACGAGGACGCGAAGGAGCAGGTCGCCATGACGGAGCGCAGGAGCAACCTGATGCAGGCGGAGATGGAGGAGATCCGGGCGGCTCTGGAGCAGACGGAGAGGAGCCGCAAGCTGGCGGAGCAGGAGCTGCTGGACGCCAGCGAGAGGGTGCAGCTGCTCCACGCACAGGTGAGAACACACCTGGGTTTTATCAGCAACTCTCACTTCATCTACAAATATATGAGTTAATGAAAGTCATCTCTTGCAGAACACCTCCCTGCTGAACAGCAGAAAGAAGCTGGAGGCCGATCTCTCTCACATCCAGGGCGAGATGGACGACAGCGTTCAAGCGGCGAGGAACGCTGAAGAGAAAGCCAAGAAGGCCATCACTGATGTGAGAGTCTGGACTTTGCTCCATCACCTGCACAAACAGCATCAACTCACTACTTTACTTTTGTTTTATCCTCAGGCGGCCATGATGGCCGAGGAGCTGAAGAAGGAGCAGGACACCAGCGCTCACCTGGAGAGGATGAAGAAGAACCTGGAGGCGACGGTGAAGGACCTGCAGCAGCGTCTGGACGAGGCCGAGAACCTCGCCATGAAGGGCGGCAAGAAGCAGCTCCAGAAACTGGAAGCGAGGGTAACACGTTGAACCCTTCTTAAATCTTCACAATCAGATGAAAATATTTAATCTAACGTCTGGTTTTAAAGGTGCGGGAGCTGGAGAACGAGCTCGAGGCCGAGCAGAGACACGGCTCTGATTCTGTGAAGGGAGTTCGTAAACTGGAGCGCAAGATTAAAGAGCTCACCTATCAGGTAAACTCTGACACACCTGGCTCCTTTTCATATTAACGTGTTTAGTTTTAGTGGTGGAAGAAACATTCAGATCCTTTATTTAAAAGGGATATTCCGGTGTAAGTTTAATCCATGGTCTAACACACCTCGACACCGAGTAAGACTCCCCTCGAGAGGTCAAGTTAGCTGACCGCTAGCTTAGCTAGTTTTAGCAACCTCAGAAAAGACCGCACGATAACACACTGCAGCTTATGTCTCCAACGAGAAACCGCCATCAAAAAGCCACAATTAATGGTGAGAACAGCAGCAAACTTCAGCAACAGTACATGTACAGTCCCAGCACACAGTACGAAGCATCAAACATCTGCTAGCTTTGCTGGATTTGTATTAAAAACACAGCTCAACTCACCCTCTCCTCCAGCAGCCTGCCTGTGTGGGGAAGCCCTGACGAGTCGATTACCGAGTGCAGTAGATTTCCGCAGCTCAAGGATGAAAATGTCTGATTATTACTCCATTACTTCCGTTCTTTTCCCTGTCAGCTCTCGATAATAAGAACTGAGCATTCCCTGGAGTAATAATCAGACATTTTCATCCTTGAGCTGCGGAAATCTACTGCACTCGGTAATCGACTCGTCAGGGCTTCCCCACACAGGCAGGCTGCTGGAGGAGAGGGTGAGTTGAGCTGTGTTTTAATACAAATCCAGCAAAGCTAGCAGATGTTTGATGCTTCGTACTGTGTGCTGGGACTGTACATGTACTGTTGCTGAAGTTTGCTGCTGTTCTCACCATTAATTGTGGCTTTTTGATGGCGGTTTCTAGTTGGAGACATAAGCTGCAGTGTATTGTTATCGTGCGGTCTTTTCTGAGGTTGCTAAAACTAGCTAAGCTAGCGGTCAGCTAACTTGACCTCTCGAGGGGGAGTCTTACTCGGTGTCAAGGTGTGTTAGACCATGGATTAAACTTACACCGGAATATCCCTTTAAGTAACATCACTGAAAATACTCCACTACAAGTAAATATTGTGGATAAAAACTGCAGTATTTCCCTCAGAGATGTGGTGGAATAGAAGTATAAATAAGTATAAATACCCTAAAATGTGTCTGTAAGTATAGAAGTTGAGTAAATGTACTGGATTACTCTCCCTCGATCAGCTGTAATCTATTTCTTTTCAGTCTGAGGAGGACAAGAAGAACCTGATGCGTCTGCAGGATCTGGTGGATAAATTCCAGCTGAAGATCAAAGCGTACAAGCGGCAGGCTGAAGAAGCTGTGAGTGACCTTTATTTCTTATCTATCTTCACATCTGGAGGCTTTTAATCATCAGTTATTCTGTCGTCGGACAGGAGGAGCAGGCCAACACTCACCTGGCCAAGCTGAGGAAGGTGCAGCACGAGCTGGAGGAGGCGGAGGAGCGAGCCGACATCGCCGAGTCCCAGATCAACAAGATGAAAGCGAAGAGTCGTGACTTGGGGAAGGTGAGTCAGCGTCTGGAAAACACACCGCAGCTTATTAATACTGATAACGGCCGTAACAACGTCTCTCATTTTGTGTTCGACCAGGCGAAAGAGAGCGGAGAGTGAACTGCTGTGAAGAGGAGACGCTCTGCTGTGTGATAGTGTTCAACATACTCTTAACTGAATGTGTTCAGGCCTTCATTTAAAGCCACCATGTGTAGAAACGCAGGATGGGAACGTGTTTATTCAAATAAAGCTGAAAACCAAAGTCCAATAAAATACAAAATGCAACAAGTTTGAGCTGGCAGCAAAAACAGAGGGAGCAAATCTAAGAATGAAGAAATATAAAAAAGGAAAATACAAACCAGGGAAGTGCTGTGACAACAGGCAGGAACACATGACTGACAGACAGGAAGTAAATACGACAGGTTTAAATAGACTAATTAACAAATGAAACACAGGTGAAGAGGAAGAGAGGAGGGGAAAGGACGAAAGGAGGAAGTGAAACCAAAAACATGACGCATGAGTAGAAAACTACAAAATAAAACAGGAAACAGAGGAAATTAAACCCTTTGTTAGCCAAATTTTCAGCAGATCAACGTTCTGTATCCACCTGCTGCTGTAACATCAATATCAGGACTCGAGATAAACAGCTGGTGGCGCTAATTATCCAATCAGGTGACGTCAGAGCATTTCAGAAGAAGAGCTCCAATCCTTTTTACAACCTGGCAACCCAAAGCTTGTTCTTATGCAGAGGAAAGTCCATACAACCTTTCCTTTCCTCCAGTAGAAGTTCAGATACTCTGGTAAAAGTAGAAGTACTGATTCAACTTCTTTACTCCAGTAAAAGTAATAGATTACAGGCTCTAAAATGTACTCAGAGTATCAAAGTAAAACGTCTCCGTCTGTTTAAATTCTACATGTGGTGGCTTTTATTATGAAGGGCTGCAGCATGAGTTGCTTGTGTTGTCGTAGTGGATGTATGTTGACTTAATATCAATAAAATCACCAACAAAAACATCATGTTTGTTGTTTTATTGTCTCAATCTAGAGGGACGTGTATTACAAGGGTTATTATAAGCTTCTTCTTTAGAATATCATTCATAAATATAATCTATTTCTATTTTATTCATAGACAAAATATCTATTTTATTGAAGAGACTCGGCCAAAGAAGCAGCTATACAAAAAACACATCACTACATGATGAAATATAATCAAACAAACACAAGACAAATTCATTTCTTTACATTTTACAAACATTTATTATTGTTTTAAAACTAAACACAACAAAAACAAGTACATGAAATGTGAAAACTGGTGACCTGGATTTGGAAAATAGACAAATGTGATCCAAGGAGACAGAAAATGATCGACCAGAACAACAAAAAGCTCTTTTGGTGATGTGAAGAATAAATAAACGACTTTCTCTGTCACATGTTTACAGTCGTCGTCCTCTGCTGGAATATTGTTTAGTCATTTTTTAATGTTACGCATCATTTGAGCTGAAATAATGAACCAACAATCTCTTCATTATGGAGCCTCAGGACCAGGAAATAAAGAGGATTTATCTTCTTTTATTGTGTTTTAATATTTAATATTCCCAATTAAACTGAGAAACATTAAATCTGAGGCTGTCGGCTGTTTCAGGATTGTTTGAACCAGCCTGTGTTAAACATAATGACGAGATAATATCTAACGTGAACACAACAACAACAAGAAGAGGAGGATTATTAAAATGATTTAGAGACGTTTTTATTTTTACTAATGCTCCAATTAAATCCATATTATTATATTACCATTAATCCAATCCAAATAGAGTGTATAATTATTTGGAATAATAAACTGAAATGAGCAAAATAAACCAGACGTGGCAATTTTTAATGTTATCTCCATCATTACTCATTTATTATGTGATTAAAATATATATTAATGACAGTGTTCACTAATGTACGGAAGCCCAGAGAGGCCAATCGCACTATTTTTTTTAAAGGTTAAGTTATAATTTTTTAATATGTGAAAACAGTAATTAAATCCAAGTAATTTATTTGTTAACTTGTACAAAACAGATCATCAAAATGTTTTTATTTGACACTTTCCTTCAGGGCTTCCGTACTTTCTCGATGGAAGATCTCTTAATCAGATTTTATGATATAAGATATGATATTAATATTGTTTTATAGATTATAAACTCTTTCATGCACGTTTTCTCTCCGACAGACGTTCAGCTTCTCTCCTCGTCCTTCTCGTACCTGAAACATAAACACATTTATACAAACACAGAGTTTATTAAGACATAACTTAATACAAATGGTTAATTTCTAACATCAACTTGATCATAGAAGATAAAAACATTATAATCACAACCACAACTCTGATTATTTACTGGATTTTTCCACTCAAACTGTGAGAATAAACCACAGAGACAGTAAGAAAACATTCTGTATTTACTGTGCATGGAGAATAAAAGCCGTTTGGTACCTTCGTCGCTGCTTCTCAGCTCTTCGCTCGCATCTTGTTGGCCAGAGATTCGGCCACGTCGGCTCTCTCCTCGGCCTCCTCCAGGTCGTGCTGAGCCTTCCTGAATCGGGCCATGTGCACGTTGCACTGCTCCTCCTGCGGACGAATCATGAATCACGTTGAACATATTGGCGACCCGACAACATCGGCTGAATCACCGCACTGATTTTCTGCCGATTGCGATTCACTCACGGCTTCTTCGGCCTGTCGCTTGTACGCTTTCATCTTGTTCTGCAGCTTGTCGACCAGATCCTGCAGCCGCATGTTGTTTTTTCTGTCCTCCTCAGTCTGTGAAGACGTGAAAGACAAACTTCAGTCGGTCGAGTTAACACCTGGATTCTGTCTTTAATCTTTAAAGTGTCCAGAACAGAAATTAAAGATGGTGTAACCTCACCTGATAGGTGAGCTCTTTGACCTTCCTCTCGTATTTACGGACTCCTTTGATGGCCTCTGTGCAACGTTTCTGCTCAGCATCCAGCTCGTTTTCCAGCTCACGGACCTGAAAGAGGACAATCCAGGACAGTTTCTGTGATTTTAAACATCTGTAGGACTTTTGTTGAACTGTTTAAGTCCTACTATTGTTGTCTGAGCTGCTTTAGTTGCTAAATTTAATACAGTCATTTTTGGATCTGATCTATTTCTTCCTCCGTATCACCTTTTTATCTTTGGCTCACAACTCCTGAACCATGAGGTGTAAAATCAATATAATAATTATTCATAGTCGAGATAAAATTTGATGAGATGAAGTTCTTCTTTCATTGAACGTTTACGATCTTTGGGACACATCTGAACAAAGTTTTAAGCCACCCTGAAAAAAGTTACATGAATAAATGTATTAACAAATCTCTCTGACCTGGATGAACCTCGAAAGGATCAATCTCGATCATTATTTTCTATTTTATTGCAGATTATAAAGGACTAAAGCTGCCGAATCTAAAATAAATAGAGAATTAACCAGCTGAATAAAGAAAATGTGTCATTGAATGCACTAAAAATAATATTAAAGATAAGTGTAGGCATCAAGTAATTTATAAAATGAGACAGAAATCAAATTTTCTGCTTGAATTTGTTTTGTTTTTTATAAACTTTGTATTATTTTCCACCTTTTTATCTACTTTCTCATTTAAATTAGCATTTTATTTGTTTATTCGTTCATTTTAAAATTTATTTCTGTATTTTCTTTTTTGCATTTCTGCATCTCTGCAGTTTCACTTCTCTCTGAGATAACAGATTTAAACAAAACAAACATTTTCTATCACTTTAATTTGTATATTTGTATCTTAAATGTAGATATTTATACACTATACGCACTCTGGCCTCCAGTTTCTGAAGCTGTTTCTTGCCGCCCTTCATGGCGAGGTTCTCGGCCTCGTCCAGTCGGTGCTGCAGGTCCTTCACCGTCACCTCCAGGTTCTTCTTCATCCTCTCCAGGTGAGCACTGGTGTCCTGCTCCTTCCTCAGCTCCTCGGCCATCATGGCGGCCTGAACGTGTCACCACAGGAGAATTAATCATCTAAATATCTTTCAGTCTGTGTGAACTGAAATAAGAGCCCCTGTGAGAGCGTCTCACATCAGTGATGGCTTTCTTGGCCTTCTCCTCGGCGTTCCTGGCCTCCTGAACAGCTTCCTCGATCTCGGTGTGAAGCTGAGTCACGTCCGTCTCCAGCTTCTTCTTCGTGTTCAGCAGACTGGTGTTCTGCAAAAAAGACAACAGAGATGAGACTCCTGCAGATCAAAAGTGGGTCGTTCAGTCTGTTTAAACTCGGCTGGCGACCCACCTGAGCGTGGAGCAGTCCGGCCCGCTCGCTGACGTCCACCAGCTCCTGCTCGGCCAGTTTGCGGCTCCGCTCCGTCTGATCCACGACCGCTCGGAGCTCCTCGATCTCCGCCTGCATCAACGTCGTCCTGCGCTCCATCATGGCCACCTGCTCCTTCATGTCGTCCTGTCCTCTCACACAGTCGTCCAGGTGGATCTGGGCGTCCTGAAAAACACATTCATCGACTGTTAAGAAGATCTGGAGTTGATGTCTTCTGCCATTCTGCCTCTATCCCCAGACTCCATTATAAAATCGCTCAATTGTGGGAGTTGTTGAGTTGGAAGAAACTTTATAAACTTTGGGAAACGCTTCCAATGACGAATTCTTAATCATTGGGGACTTCTTGATAATTCGGCATACATCGTACATTAACACGTGTACGTTTCTGTGCATAAAGAGCGAGAAAAGTATGACAGTGACGGCTAATGTCAGTGATTAGCCGTCAGTAAACATGCTAGCAAGTTAGCTGACTAGCGGCAGTGCTAACTCCTCTGTTTGTGACCCTCGCTTTGCAGTCTTTAGTCCCAGTGAGAGTCTTCTGGCTAATAATGAGATGAAGATAAATGCTAAACACATGCTAACACTAGCACAAGTAGCTAAACTTTAGCTAAAATTAGCAACCACGTGCTAAAAGCTGCAGGTTTTCATCTTTTCCTGTGCGTCATGTTATTCCTCTGTACCTTGAGTTGTCCCTGGACGTTCCTCAGCTGCTTCTGGGCCTCGGCCGCCTGCCGGTTGGCGTGGCCCAGCTGGATCTCCATCTCGTTCAGGTCGCCCTCCATCTTCTTCTTCACCCTCAGGGCGTCGTTCCTGCTGCGGACCTCGGCGTCCAGCGTGGCCTGCATGGACTCCATCACCCTCTGGTTGTTCCTCCTCAGCTGGTCGATCTCCTCGTCTTTCTCCGCCACTTTCCTGTCGACCTCGGCCTTCATCTGGTTCAGCTCCATCTGCGCACGCAGGATCTTCGACTCCTCCTGCTCCAGCGAGGCCTGAAACACATTTTTTGGGTCACTTACGCTCTCCTTCAGCTTTATTCCTCGGCTGTGTTTGTCGCCGGTCGTACCTCGGCTTCTTCCAGCGACGTCTGCATGTCACATTTTTCCGTCTCCACGTGCTTCTTGAACTTCTCCAGCTCATGAATCGTCTTCCCGCTCTCCCCGAGTTGTTCCGTCAGGTCTGAGATCTCCTCTGGAAGGACACACGGGTTTAAAAAAAGGTTTCCTCTCCAGCTGTTTGTTTCTCACACTAACATTTCACTCACGCTGCAGGTTTTTATTCTCCCTCTTCATTCGTCTCCAGGTGATCCAGCGCCTCCTCGTATGAGTTCTTCAGTTTGAAAAGCTCCGTGCTCAGAGATCGAGATTCCTTCTGAGCGCTTTCGAGCTCCGCCTGAGACTCCTCGTACTTCTGCTTCCACTCGGCCAGAATCTGAAACACGAGCCGTGAATAATTCAGGATGTGACACAAAGAAATCGATGTTGTGTTCGGCGCGATGAATCACCTTGTCGAAGTTCCTCTGCTTCTTGTCGAGGGTGGCGGCCAGGCTGTTGGAGCGCTCCACGTCCACCATGAGGTCCTCCATCTCGTTCTGGAGCCGCTGTTTGGTTTTCTCCAGCGAGGCGCACTTTGAGTTCACAGCTTCGATTTGCTCTTCGGCCTCTTGGAGACGCTGAGCCAGCTTTTTCCTGCCAAAACATATGGTCTTACTCGATTACGACCGATTTAACAGCCATTAATGTTTTTGGAAGGTCATATTTTACTTTACAGATCTGTGTTTTACCAATAATTTCCCTGGAAGTTTACTGGAAATAATGATTTAATGTGGTTCTAGAGAAATATTAGAGTTTAAAGGCCCTTTAAAGTGTGTTTACAGGGTCTTAAAAAGTAGTATAAAGTCTTCTGTGGCTCCAAAAGGAAGCTGAACTCAGTCACTCGGTGGTTAAGTTGCATTGTGGGTAACAAAAACACACTGATTCTTAGTTTCAGGTGATTCTTAATCCTTCACACTGCACCTTTAATCCGAGCAAAGGGAGATTATGAAACGTTTGATTACTTGGCCTCCTCCAGCTCCTCGGTGCGTTGGATGGCGTCCGTCTCGTACTTGTTCCTCCACAGCGCCACCTCCGTGTTGGCTTTGGACAGGCCGCGCTGCAGCTCGGCTTTGGCCTCCTGCTCCTCCTCAAACTGCTCCCGGATCAGATCGCAGTCGTGACGCGCCGACTGCAGACTGTGAGCCAGGGCGTTCTTCGCCTGTGGAGAAAAGACACGGATGAGGAGCTTCGTGAGGAAAAAAAGCAAAGTCATCTAGTGTTCAGAGCGTCTGCAAACACGTGTTCACCTTTGTTTCCTCCTCGATGAGGCGTTTCAACTCGTCGATCTGCGTCGTGTAGCCCTGTTTTCCTCTCGTCAGCTGGGAAATGAGACTTTCTCTCTCCTCCATTTGTCGGGAAAATTCAGCTACAGAGCCAAACGAGAACATTTACATCAGTTACTGTTACTGTCAGGTATTTCTTCTCACCTGTAGTGATATTTATCCATCTAGATCCGTCTGCCAGCTCTTGAATGTAAAGAAAGATCCAGAGATCATGACCTGGTTACTGAAGATAATCCACAGACCTCGCTGTGAGCAGTTTCACGTAGGAACTATTTTCTTCTTCTTTTTTCTCGAGCTGGGACGATTTGCTTATCTCCCGAATCGATACGATCACGGTACTTACTTTTATTTGCTTCTTTAAACACTAAATTATAGGAAAAGATGACTCACATGTCGGTCGGTCAGAGACTAAAATCAGCATCATCACTGTAGTTTGAGTTTTGACCCTTTGAGGCTTCTGTAGCTGCTCAGTTGAAGCACATCAAATATCTTTATTCCTGCACGAAGGACGTTGTTTTCTTTCATGCAATGAAGTCAAATTGTTTTAATTTTAAGATAATCTCGTCGCGGTCCTGATGCTGATTTCCACGAGCCCACTGATGATAATTCCCGTGACGTATTAACATTCAGCTGACAGACTGAGCGCCGGTTATATTTATTGATTCAGGATTCAAAGAATCAATTTAGGAATCATTAAAAAAGAGGAAACTGCGAGTTCTCGTCTGTGGATTCTTGAGTCATGATGATTTCTGGAAGGAGACACAAGCAGCACCAGAACAATCTGGGCTGATAAAAAGCACTACAGGTTCTGGTGAATTGTAATGAAAGCAGGAAGATAAATGACCGTTCTCCGTTTGGAAACGAGCCCTCTGGTTGTTGAGGTCGGTGATCTGTCGTGTGTTTTCATCGCTCTTCGTCTTCAGCTCCAGCAGCTGATCTTCCAGCGAGCGACACGTCTTCTCCAGGTTCACCTGAAAGACAAACTCCCCCAGTTAAACACATTTCTTTAAACTAACTTGCAACTCCAGATTTAAAAATAATCTCACCTTGGCTTTCGCCACCGTCTCCATGTTGATGGCCAGATCGTCGATCTCCATCTTCAGCTCGCTCTTCTCCTTCTCCAGCTTCTGTTTGATCCTCTGCAGGTTGTCGATCTGCTCGCCCAGCTCCGCCATGCTGTCCGCCTGCTTCTTGCGCAGCGCGGCGGCCGTGGCCTCGTGGTGCAGCGTGGACTCCTCCAGGTCGCGCCGCAGCTTGAGGAACTCGGCCTCGCGCTTCTTGTTCATCTCGATCTGGGCGGCGGTGGCGCCTCCGGCCTCCTCCAGCCGCTCACTGATCTCCTCGATCTCCCTGGAGAGGTCCGAGCGCTGCTTCTCGATCTTCGCTCGGACGGCGCGCTCGGCCTCGAGCTTCCTCCTCCAGCTCTTCGATACGAGCCTGAACACAAACACACCATCGTGAGCGGACGGTCGGTTGTTATCCTTCTGATTAACTTGAGACTTCAATCTGTTTTTTCTTACGTGGAGCTCCTTCATCTTCTTCTGAAGCTGGTTATTAATCATCTGCTCGTCCGCAATTTTGCTGGACAGCTGGTTGTTTTCAAACTCTTTCCTGCGGAGACAAGAAGACTCGTGAGTCGAGATTCATTTCCTCGTTCGTGCTCTACATCATCGCCGCACGAGCTCACTTCTTAATCCTCTCCTCAGACTGCTGCTTGTCGTTCTCCAGGTCCATCAGGGACTCCTGGGTGAGCTTCAGATCCCCCTCCAGCTTCCTCTTGGCTCGCTCCAGGTCCATGCGGATCTTCTTTTCCTGCTCCAGTGAGCCCTCGAGCTTGACGGCAAATTACGACAGAGTTAATTAAGATGTCGAGCAGCAGCGGTGTTTCAGTTTAATTACCGTCTGCAGACACTCACGTCGTCCACTTGCTGCTCCAGCTTGGACTTGGCTTTGGTCAGAGTGTTGACTTTGTCCTCCTCGGCCTGAAGATCGTCCAGCCCCTGCTGGTGAGCCTCCTGAAGAGCTCGCTTCTCTTTGGTCAGTTTGCCGATGTTCTCATCCTGACCGGCCAGCTCCTCCATCAGGTTCTTAACCTGCAGGAAGGAAACACAACGGACTGATGTACCGACTCAGCTTTCATGTCCTGGATTCACGGGACCTCGTAAAATCCTACAAATACTGTTTTAATAATGAATCTTTATCTTTTTATATATTTTGTATGTTAGTCGAAGCCTCAACGATCCTTCACTCGTCCTGAACATCCAAGAAATCCTCCTTTTTGGAAACTTTTTACAGGATTTCCTTTTTTTTCGAGACAATCCTTGGATACGACCGAAAAATAATGGTTCTTAAATGGTTCTTCAAAAGGCTCTCTGGTCCTTTAAAGAACCTTTTTATATAGGCGATGGCTCTTCACAGACTTTATGTGGTTCTTTAAAGGACTAAAGGTTCTTCATTTTTATTGGAGTTATCTGCTGACATGTAATAGCATGAAATCAGGGCTGCAACTAACTATTTTCATTAATCGATCAATCTGCAGATTATTTTCTCAATTAAGGATGAAATGCAGCAAATTCTTACATTTACTCAAACGATTATTAAGTCCTATGATCAAAATAGTCGTCAATACATTTTCTGTTGATCAGCTGATCGTTGTAGCTCCAAACACCTCTGATTGTTTGGGCTGGTCGGCTGACTGATTGTGGAAACAAATAAATACAAAAAATGTCCAACAGATAAATAAATACAATAAATATCAAGCATGAATTTATGACTATCTGATGTGTTCTTTGACCTAGATCCACTTATCTATTGTCCAGTTACACTGAAAGTTTTGATGGTTCTTTGAGGCTTTGGGGGTTCTTTAAAGAACCGTTTGGAGGAATGGTTCTTGCTAAAATGGTTCTTCTATGGCATCACTCCGAAGAACCATTTTTGGTTCCAGTTAGCACCTTTATTTTTCTGTGTGTAGTTGAGATGAGTCATAAGTTCGACTAGAAATCACTCTGAGAGCACATTTGTTATTCTAACTGTAGAAATCATCACGCTGTCGTGATGATTTTGTCAAAATCAGGAAGAACATACAACAAGTCGGACTCTTCACAACTAATTCACGGAAATTTTAAAATACTAACGTCCCCTTCAGTCCGGCCACCTACATGTGAAAGGCAACAAAGACATCAGTGTTGCACAATATGATTAAAAATTATGTTTTTGCCAAACAACAGATGCGTTCAAATTTGTATGTGTCATTCGTACCACAGTTACTTTTCCACCATACATGTTTATGAGCTGATGTTCATGTTGGTGGTGGCGTGATTTGATCATTTGTAAGTGAGAAACAAGTGAGAGACCGTGGCCTTTCAACATTTATGAACGTGAAACCACTGATATTTTTAACGAGACATCAGGACATTTTCCAGCTGTGTTTGTGGCAAAGAAAATTGATAATTTTGACAACATGTCGGGAAAGTTTGCAACCGAAAATGTGGAATTTTCAACGAGAAGTTTATCGAGGAGTTTTAGGGCAACACGTGATCTTTTTCTAAACCCCAACCAGAAGTTTTGGTCGACCAATTTGGTCGTGAATTATTGGAAAAATAAAAACAGTATTTGGTTTATTACAAATTAAGTAATGATTTGGGTGAAAAGGCATCAAAAACACAGCAATCCTTAGTTTCAGATGATAAAACACTAATGATGCTGGTTAATACTGTTTCTCCTTTAATCCTTTAAGTAGCACATTTACCTTGTTTTCCGTGGCGTGCTTCTCCTTCTCCACCTTGGCGAGTGTTATCTCCAGGTCATCGATGTCCTTCTTCAGCTCGGAGCACTCGTCCTCGAGCTTCCTCTTCTTGGCGGTCAGCTCCGCGGTCACCTCCTCCTCGTCCTCCAGCCTCTCCGTCACCTCTTTGAGTTTGGCCTCCAGCTGGATTTTGCTCTTGATCAAGCCTTCGCATCTCTCCTCTGCGTCGCAAAGGTTTTCTGAGTCCTGTGAAGATCCACAGAGAGAACAAAGTAATTGCAGAGTAATTTCTGATAAATAGATTGTATTTTTTGCTGTGATACTCACAGATTGAACTTGCAGGAGGAGATTATTCTTCTCCTGCAGAAGAGAAACCATCTTCTCCTCGAGCTCCTTCCTCTTGGAGTCTGACTTTGCCAGATCCTCCTTACATTTGACGAAGTCCTCCTTCATGGTCGCCATCTCCTTCTCCGTCTCGGCGCTCTTCAGGAGCGGCTTTATTTTGAAGAACAGCTTCATCCACGGCCAGTGTTTCACGTTCATGAACGAGCGCAGGTTGTACTGCAGAATCCAGACGCAATCTCTGCAAGATACACAACAATACCATAGTTTAAATGGTGTTGGTTCAGTTTCTATTGCTGTAGAGGAGCATTTGTGGTGCTGATCTTACTTTTGTGCGATTAAGTTGGAGAACTCTTTCCTCATGAGATAACCGCGACACAGCGCTTGAGTCTGAGTCACCAGAGAGGCCAGCTTTTCGTCTCGCAGCTCCTCCAGAGTGCCGAGCAAGCCGGCTTTGAAGAAGACCTGCGACAATATAGTGGCTTAAAGAGATATTCCGGTGTAAGTTTAATCCATGGTCTAACACACCTTGACACCGAGTAAGACTCCCCCTCGAGAGGTCAAGTTAGCTGACCACAGCACAACTCACCCTCTCCTCCAGCAGCCTGCCTGTGTGGGGAAGCCCTGACGAGTCAATTACCGAGTGCAGTAGATTTCTGCAGCTCAAGGATGAAAATGTCTGATTATTACTCCATTACTTCCGTTATTTTCCCTGTCAGCTCTCGATAATAAGAACTGAGCATCCCATGGAGTAATAATCAGACATTTTCATCCTTGAGCTGCAGAAATCTACTGCACTCGGTAATCGACTCGTCAGGGCTTCCCACACAGGCAGGCTGCTGGAGGAGAGGTGAGTTGTGCTGTGTTTTAATACAAATCCAGCAAAGCTAGCAGATGTTTGATGCTTCGTACTGTGTGCTGGGACTGTACATGTACTGTTGCTGAAGTTTGCTGCTGTTCTCACCATTAATTGTGGCTTTTTGATGGCAGTTTCTAGTTGGAGACATAAGCTGCAGTGTATTGTTATCGTGCGGTCTTTTCTGAGGTTGCTAAAACTAGCTAAGCTAGCGGTCAGCTAACTTGACCT
>JBBNBP010001332.1:0-34507 GCA_039737535.1 Lagodon rhomboides | reverse complement strand
TATCCTGTCAAATCCAACAATCCTCTGGGGTGCTGCTCTCAGAGCAACCCTGAAACCAGGATGTGCACTCCACTCGCGTTAGCTCAGCTCTCTCTGAACGGGAGGAAACTAACAAGACAGGCTGTGTCAAGACTCCCGCAGAAAAAGGGAGGATGCCTCTCGCTGCTGTGCCGAGCTTCTTCATGAGGCCTGACAGCGGAAGAAAGAAGGCGTCCAGATCGCTTTCTACCTGGAAAATGAGATTAATGAAGCTCAACCCTTCTGACGGTGGTGCAGGAGGAGAGCCGATGTTTACATTTTTTGTGCTTTTGTCCACCTTTTCTGCACGTTATTCACAGGGTTTTATCATTTTCAACAGTTCACTTGGGGTTGTTTTCTGTACAAGAAGAAGGAAAAAGGGTTGTTTGGCACCGACGTGGGAAACTTCGGTTAAAAAAAAAGCATCTCATCGCAGCTTTTTCCTATTATCATAAATCTATTTTGGAATCTGAACACACTGTACGCGCAATCATGAATTATCAAAAAGGGAAAAAGCGCCTGCGTGTAATTTTAGACGGCTGTGACAAAAAGCTAAAATCACCCTTTTCTCTCGGGGTTCGTGTCGCAGGCAGCTGCTGCGAGTTTCAAACAACAGCAATTATAAAGAAACAAAAGGAAGCCTTATAGAGGAACGTACAGTCACGCAGGATGCTGATAGAAACAATAAAGAAGAGGCAGTGGAACAAGAAATGAGGCCTTTTATTCTCTCCGAGGCTAAATAAGCATATAGCGGCACATTACTCAGCATGCTGCAGGTTTGTTTTTGTTCCTCTGACGGAGGCAGAGCTTTGGTGGAGGATGTTAATGAGCTGTGATTGTTCTGTGAGGCAGCAACTTTAAACTCAATGTCTGAAACAATCTGACAGGCGACAGAAGACGCAGCATTTTAGGGGGGAAACCTGGAAACTAAGGAAACAATTTTAGTTGGAATAAGTTGCTAAGTTGACTGTGGAGGCAGAGCGTCACGACTTGAATCGTAAGGCCGCCGCTGTATTTTACTCGACACAACGTAAAGTTCAGGCTGATGGAAATGTCGAAAGGAAGGAAATGACAAAGATGGTGAGAAGAAACGCTGAAGGATAACCAAAGTTAGTGCGGTTCATCTTCAGGGGAACAAAACCTGAACCAAATTCTGGAAAATCCATCCAAAAGTTGAGACATTAACTTGAAAAAAAACAAATATTGACCTCACATACAGTCACGCTTCTAGCTTTGGAAATAAATCTTAATAGTTTTGGAGATTCAGATCTCAAAGCGAACCAGATCTTTCAGGTAAAGCGTCTTATGTTTATCCACAAACTTAAATCATGAACCATATTTCTATGCTGTAAACAAGAAAGTTACTGTGAAAAACAGAAAAGAGTTTAAACAGAGGATGTTTCTGAATGTTTACTTTGGTAAAAAGATGAAAAACACAAAGTCTCTCATCTCACAGAAGCCTGTTGGAGTGTAAAGCTGTGATCTACTTGATGCAGATACAATCTGCTTATTCTTTATTTAACACATAAGGCAATTAAAGTAAGTTCCTACCATGCTGCGCCTCTGTCGAGCTGCAGAACCGAATCAGTCAACCAGCCGCTGCAGATATGAAAGAAGAGACAGACGGGATTATTAGATCTCATTACTGTCCAAACGGATCCAGAGGCTGCAGTGTCACAGCTCAGGACGCAGAGGAAATGGAGACACACTGAATATCATTCAAGCTAAACGCCATTTTTTTCCCCCTTTTCCATTTGTTAGGAAATATCAGGGCTGGCAGACAGACGCGCTTTGGTTTTGATCAGCGCGGACGTTTTCTATGAGTCTTTGTTGAGCAGAAACTGTCCAGCGGTCCTCACTCTGTGTCGGAAACACAAAAGAGGACACTGTCGGACAGAACTGTGATGTTCTCGGACACAACAAGGACTTTTCTGTGTCGCCTGCTTGTTCTGCTTCTGTTGAAATGGAATTGACTCTGCACATAGTGAGAGTCAGTCGGCCTGAACTCAGCTCTAACAGATGAGGTCTGTCTCTCTCGCTCTCAGGAGAATGAAGCCACTTGTGATTACACTGCAGAGCCGGGCCTCCTGGGACCAGAACCAAGATTTGAGGGGTTACAGTTTACTTTCCAGCGCAGATGTGCAGTTATTGTTCAATTCTAGCAGTCAGAGATCAATCATAATCTTTCTAATAGCAAGTGCAAAAATAAAAAGTATGAAAAACATTCTATTAAAGCTTTCAGATGCACTCCCTGATTTTGTTACGGTGCCTCCAAAATCCCCAAATTTGGTCCCCGACTTCCTGTTTACTCTCCAGTGTGCAGTTAGCTACACATTTTAGCAATCAAAGTCAGTCAAAGATGAAAAAGTCTAATGGAAAATAAATGATTTTGTAGCAGTGCCCCCAAAATCTCCAAATTTGGTCCAGTGCCCAGATGTGCACCTATCTTCAGATTATGGCAATTAAAGTCAGTCAAAGATTAAATAAAAGCAGTTAAAACAATGACATTCATTCTTATGTGCAAAAATAAAAAAATATGAACAAATATTTGGTTGTAGCTTCAAGATACACGTCCTAATTTTGTTACGGTGCCCCAAAATCCCCAAATTTGTTTCCTGAGTTACACTTTTCAGTGTTCAGATAGCTTCAGTTTATGTAAGTTTAAGTCAGTCAAAGATGAAAAGGTAAGGTAACAAAACAGACTGTCATTTTCGTGGCAAGTGCAAAAATAAAAAGTAATTTTGTTCTAGTGCTCCCAAAACTCCCCAAATCTGATCCTGAAGTTACGTTTTCCGTACAGTTTATGGCAATTGAAGTCAGTCAAAGATGAAAAATAATGAGCTAAATAACAAAAACGACTCATTCCAAATGAAAGTAAACAAAAACTATGACAAAAACATTTCATTAAAGCTCCCTGACTTTGTTACTGTGCCCCCAAAATCCCCAAATTTACTGCAAAGTAAACACTAGTTGGTCCCTCAGTAACTTAGACACCAATTAGTGTTTACTTTGCAGTACATAGTGAAGTTAGCTTCAGTTTATGACAATTAAAGTCAGTTAAAGATGAAAAAGAAAACAGTCATTCCAATGGCATATGCAAAAATAAAAAGTACATTTTATTAAGGCTTTAAGATTTTGTTCCAGTGCCCCTAAAATCCCAAAATCTGGTCCTCGACTTACTGTCCTGTGCACAGATAAAGTCAGTCAGCGATGAAGATGAAAAACAAAAAAAAAACCTGTCATTCTTTTATTTTCAAAGTGTAGTTAAAAGGAGTCACAATTGTTATTATGGTGCCTAAAAATAAATTTGCTACGACTCCAAAAATGTGTTCGAGCTGCAGTTTACACCAATTAAATCACTCAAATGTTAAAAATAAGCTTTTATAAAAGATGTTTTTAAATAAAGTTTGTTAAAAGAGTTGGGTTTTGATAGAGAACCTCCACAATCTGAAGGTTTACTGAGTGATTTCAAACATTTAGCTGTTATAATTCACACACTGGGGTTGCAGCTCTCTCTAAATGTATTCATAATACTTGTAATTTTACTTCCCGGATCACATTTCATTCTCTCCCCCTGCGTCTGAAGCAGCACGCCCCGCTGAAGCAGCCCCCTCTGCTGTTTTAATGCCGTCTGGTTCTGGTTTTTATGCCTCGGGCCGACTGCGAGGCGGCTGCCAAGACCCAGATCCAAGCAGACGAAAATGTGTCGGCTTCACTGTTTTTAGTTTCTGCTAATTCTGCTAATAGAGTTTTAATTTGGCTGCAGAATAAATTAAAGCATTAAAAAGAAACAACTCCTCCAGATCTCAACAAATAAATAAATCATCATTAAATTACTGAGAGTTGTTTGTGTTTGTCTGTCACATTATTCTCGCACAGTATCAGGATCAATAAATTAATCAGAACATCGCCTGGAAGTGTTTTTTTTCTCCTCCTCATTCTGTCAGCGATGTACAAAGACGCTTTGTTAAAAATAAAACAGCCACAAAGAGAAAGAAAGGAGAAGAAGTAGGTTATATTTGTCACACTGTCCACTTTTATTCAACGTGGATCAAAAGCAGCTGGAACTAAAATCCTGGAAATGATCCAAAATTGATGATTTATTTTGCATTTTTATGACACAAATGAGGTGTTTTATGACTTTATGACTTTGTCTCGTGCTGACAAACAGAGAAAACTTGAACACAGGACTCACTTCTACCTGCTGAAGCCTCCTGAGGCGATCAAAACATGAACACTGCAGCGATCCATAATCAGAAATATCTCCCCCGAAGCATCTTCTGGACTTTTTGTTCTCTCTGCTCCGTCAATACGAGAGCAGTGAAAGTGATTGATGAGGGTCAGAGGTCATTGATTCCTCTGTGGTATTTGAGAATGAGAAAACACAATACTTCGCAAATATGCTGATACAGAAAAGCAGAACAAGTAACGAGTGTTTGGGTCTTTGTGCTGAAGTTAATTACCTGCCATGCAACAAGAACAGAGGGTCTGATTTATTAACTTCGCTGCTCTGTGTTCAGATGTTGTTTTCTAATCGCTGCTGCTTTTAGCCACATTAGCAGAATTTCTCCAGGAATGGCAGTATCTAAAAAAACTACTGTATGGATCACCCATGAAGCAAAATAAGTCCATAATGCGCCAAAACTGCACTCAGCACAGGCTGAGGCGCTCACAGAGCTAACGTTAGCTAAAGCGAGCACCGCTAGGTCGTGCAAAACTGCTAGCCACCGGTCAAAAAGCCGAGTTTTTAGGGACTTCTCTTTGTGTTGATTGCCAAATAGCAAATGTCATCATGCTAATACACCAAACTAAGATGGTGAACATGTTAAAACACACTTAGCATCAACATTTGAGCTCGTTAGCATGCAGCCTCAAAGAGTTGCTAGCACTGAGAAAAAAAACTAGCCCATAATGCGCCAAAACTGCACTCAGCACGGGCTGAAGCGCTCATGGAGCTAACGTTAGCTAAAGCGAGCACTGCTAAGTCGTGCAAAACTGCTAGCCACCGGTCAAAAAAACAAGTTTTTAGGGACTTCTGTTCATTGCCAATTAGCAATCATGCTAATACACCAAACTAAGATGGTGAACATGTTAAAACTGCTTAGCATCAACGTTTGAGCTCGTTAGCATGCAGCCTCACAGAGTTGCTAGCATAGCAGAAGACTTTGCTCTTAATATTATTGATATTCACAAATTTAAGGGTCATAACTATTTTATTTACACCTTAGGAAAATAACTTACTCACTGTTTGGACTCAACTTTTCAGACTTCCCTTCTTCTTTCCTGTAACCTTCAAGCTATCAACACACGATCAAGTTCATGTGCTGCTAAGGAAACATTTTATAAGGTTAATAATCATGTTCATCAGCGTCACAGGATTTTAGAAGGAAAAACAAGGCGATACAATTTCAAAGAGACTCTGATGGAAGAAGAAATCTGTTCGCCGTGCAGCTGATATCAAACATGCATCAAAGTGAAACCTAAACCTGCTAGCAAAGCCGCTCAGACGCTAACGCTAAAACCCTGTCCCTTCCCTCACCTTGCCGTGACATTACACTTACACGACCTCCACTTGGAACGTCGGCCAGAAACAACTGACAGGAGGAGCTGCGCTGAAGATCACGGACAACCTTCGCACATGAATAACAATGCACCTCTCACACTGTTTGCTTTGGACGGCTGCCACAGTCTCATTGTTAAAACACCGTATCCCACCACGGCCTTTTTTAACCCTCCGCACCAGCTGCCTCCAATAATCCTGTAAAAGGAATATAATCAATCCTCTTCAAATCCACTTGTAGAGGTTGTCTGCTCGTTCGTGTCCGGAGGGAATAAATAACCCGCAGCTTCACGTCGGCTCTGTTAATAGAGACGGTAATCTGTTTTAATTTGCAGGATTTGGGTTGAAAATAAACATGGAGGTTGGTTAATTTGCTAAGTGGAGCTACAACACAGGAAAACATGGCCTAAAACAACACCAGTGAACTTTAACTCCAGAATATGATTTACTGTAAAGATTATGAAAACATATACAAAGTGTTATTCAGTAGTATAATATAATAATAATACAGTATACAGTATTTATGGAAATTTGTCACTAGCTTAATTACTGTCCCTCAAAGCATACTTACTTAATATATGACCCAACTTTTGCTCATTATTATGAGATAAGTTTGTTAATTTATAGATTTTTTTGTGTCATTATTATTACATTTTAATTTCTTCACTCGAACATCCTGAACAATGTGAACTTCGCAGAACATCTGGAGTCATTAAACCATGTTTTCAAACACTTTGTGGTTTCATATCTGCAGTGTTTCTTTTATAGTTTGTTTTACAAGTTTTGTTTCGTAAATCTAACTTACACAGCTAGCATGCTACCAATGTTAGCCAAATATGCTTTCAAAATTGTACTTAAAATCGTAACATTTGCAACAGTTAGCATAAACGCACTAGCTAACTGATTGTGTTTACACTTGTTCCCATGTGAGAAGTTTGATGGCATGTTTAGCGAGCTAACATTGGTAGCATAAAGAGTGCATTCATACTCAACCTCACTTTTTTGTTGCCATGCAGGCTTGTTTTCTGTGGATTTGGATTTTGGTTGGTTGGTTTGTCGGCAGGATTACACAAAAACTACTGAACATAAATCCACGTAAACTGAATGGAGGATGAATGTTAGACCATAACAGACCCCAATAACTTGTGGTGCTTCATAAGGTAGCTGGTATTATGCAGATAAAGGGGATTGTTGGGCCTCAAAGTACCATTCTACAGTAGTTAGGCCTGTTTTAGTCTCGACAATACGACATGCACATATAAAACCAGGGACAATTAGCTTCTTTTTCATGTTAACGGTGGAGTTTCTGTCGATCCACCAGCTTTAAACGAAGGGGTTTACGTCTGCAACTGTGGACATGAAACAAAACTACGAGGAAACGAACCGTAAGATCTACCATGAAAAGTATTCCAGAGCGAAGGAGGGGTTTCACAAACACAACGAGGATCACAGAGGTTCCCATAATGAATCGACTGACTGCCGATTGACAAACATTATGTCATGTTCAAACTGCCTTGTTGTTTAAAAGGTGTTTTTCTTAAACTCCTAAACGTCTCACACATTTCTCCTTATTCTGATTTTTACAAATTTATTCAGAAATCATGTCATCGCTCATTAAAACGTGACATTCTGTGGCGTCGCTGTCTTCTATATATAACATCTTGTGCTTAATTAGATCCATTCTTATCCCTGATTAGCAACAGGTTCGTGTAACTCCACCACGGCATGCCCATGTAGAGGAAGGAGGATTCACACCAAGGACAATGGTGAGATATAAAAAGGGACGGTGCAACTGGTCATGTTTGTTATCGCAGCATATAAGTCCACAATCCTTTGGCGTGCGACAGCGACTGTGCAGGATTATTCTCTGTGTTCGCATCTTTTTCCAAAAAAAAACTTTCCGTTTCAACTTTTAGTCCAGTTTTCATTCCTGAGCTTCCTGGTGCAGTAAGACGGTGAGTATAATGGGATTCTGGGTCCAATTTCAAGCATTATCCACTGCAGAAATTAATTTAAAATGTGCTGATGTTGGTGCTTCTTTCCTCGTCTTTGATTCTGGAGGAGAATAATGAGCACAGATGGGGAAATGGCGATCTTCGGGCCGGCTGCCCAGTTCCTCCGTAAGTCTGAGAGGGAGAGGACGGAGGCTCAGTCTCGGCCGTTTGACAACAAGACGGCGTGCTTCGTCAGCGACGAGAAAGAGCTGTATGTCAAGGCTGAGGTCCAGGACAGGGAGGACGGCAAAGTCACCGTCAAGACGGTGGATGACAGAGTGGGTGCAATGAAGGATTGTGCTGATAAACTGACCTTTTATTAGATGGTCAATATGGCCGTTCTGTTATATGAGATGTCCGAGCAGGAATTTATAACCAGGGATTTTACACATCTTCAGGGTGTCTGTCTGTAAAACCTGCCATAAAAAAAAATCTTCAGAATTTTTATTAGTCAGGCTTT
Source organism: Lagodon rhomboides (assembly GCA_039737535.1). Taxonomy (NCBI): domain Eukaryota; kingdom Metazoa; phylum Chordata; class Actinopteri; order Spariformes; family Sparidae; genus Lagodon; species Lagodon rhomboides. The sequence continues at coordinate 26,475 of JBBNBP010001332.1, read as the reverse complement.
AAACAGAGACATTTAGTCGTCCCTGAAGCTTTGAATGCTGCTTCACTCTCCAACAGAGTCATATTTTGTTCAAATCATGTCTTTAAAATTCAGGAACAACATCGAATTTGCAGTTTTTGGCCTCCTTTGGAAACACATATTCATCTGACTGCAACTTTTAAGCATCATAATCTGTTTTGTTTTCCAGACTTTAACCGTCAGGGACGACCAAGTGTTTCCCATGAACCCCCCGAAGTTTGATAAGATTGAGGACATGGTGATGATGACGCACCTTCACGAACCCGCGGTGTTGTTCAACCTGAAGGAAAGATACGCGGCGTGGATGATCTACGTGAGTCTTTCTGGAAATATGACGCCCCAACAGAACTTTTCAACTTTCTTCTGCGTGTTCTCCTGTGATACAACTGTTGGCGCTGTCGTAGAGAACGCATTAGCAAGATGGCTACCGCTAACAACCTGGCTACCGTCAAGAATCCCAATTTGACCTTGAAATCCTGATCTCCTCCGAATAAAACTGATATTTAAACTGGTTAAAAAATGTATTTGGATGCACCACCAAACACTTTTGATCCATTGAATCCTCTCAATTGCAGATCAGTTGACAGAAATACACAAAAGTTACATGAAAAAACAATCCACTGTTTTTACAATTGTAAATCTTTGAATGAGAATATTTTCCAGGGGAAGATTAAAATCTTTAATATGCATGAACACACTCCGTCTGAAGCCTGCTGAACAGTATTTTTAACTGCCATCTGGCCTGAAGTGAAGCCCGCTGCTGATTTATTGAGCGACTGAAAAGGAGACATTTTGTTCCCTGCGGAGTTGCTGTCAACACAGATGAATGCTCATGTTTTGATTTATTGGACTGAATAAATTGATTTGCTCTGACAAAAACTGAGCAATTACGGCCCGACGATTTCAAGATCTGTTTTTAAAGGTTTTATGTGAATCAGCTCCTGGTTTATCAGTGACAGTAACCATCTACTCATCATTTATGAAATTCATATTCTGTATTCCTGATAAACAGCAACCTCTTTTTAATTCCACTGTACCCTGCAGACACCATTAGCCGTCTCGATAATGACTCAACATTTAGTTTGTTGGTTTGTTTTCCTAACTGCCCCGTTTCTCGGTGTTAAGCTAACGTCGCGTGACATGTGATGTGAAGGTTTTATTTCAAGAACAATGTCAGTAATTTCAACAAACGGATACTAAATGTTACTGCTAATAAAGACTAAGTGTAAAAGCTAAGCTAATACCTCCTTACTTCCTGTTTGTTGAGTTAGCTTCTATCTGAGTAGTACTAAATCACTAGCTGGCTTGCTAGCTTGCGTTTTTTTGGACTCTCGCTTTCCTCTCCTTGTGTATTAAGCTAATGTTACAATTTCATTTCAAGAACAATATCAGTTATTTTAACAGACAGATGCTCACAAGTTGTTACTGTTAATGTGCTGTGCTTCATTAAAGCTAGCTTCAACCAAAACAAAGCTTTGTGGCGAAGCTAAAAGCTAAAAATATAGCCAACAAGCTCAGAATGAAAATCTTAACATGCTGATGTTTAGCAGGTATTTGACCATGTTCATCATCTTAGTTTATGTTAGATGCTAACGTTTAATTAGCACTAAACACAAAGCACAGCTGAGGCTAACGGTAATGTCAGCTGTCAAGAAAATCAATAGGATTCATCCTCTGGGGAACATGTATGACTGTACAAAATTTAAAAGCAATCAATCGAATATTTGTTGGGATATTACAGTCGGAAACAAAGAGGTGGACCGACTGTCCGAGCAAAATGGCCACTAGCATGGCTAACAATGTTTATCTCCTCCATGCAGACGTACTCTGGGTTGTTCTGTGTGACCGTGAATCCCTACAAATGGCTGCCGGTCTACAACCCGGAGGTGGTCCGAGCCTACAGAGGGAAGAAGAGGATGGAGGTTCCCCCTCACATCTTCGCCCTGTCTGACAACGCCTACCAATTCATGCTAACCGGTACGTTAGCCACCTAAAATCAATGTTAGCTTAATTATTTGATTTTTCTCTCACTGCTCGTCTTCTTTTATGTCCTCAGATCGTGAGAATCAATCTATTCTTATCACGTAAGTTAAGCAGATTTTGTATATAAATTGTAATCATAAAACAGTTATAAATATGTAAAATAATAAATATGTGCTTTTGTTTTTGTTAAGCGGAGAATCCGGTGCAGGCAAGACCGTCAACACCAAACGTGTCATTCAGTATTTCGCGACAATCGCAGTGTCTCCTGACAAGAAAAAGGAAGCGAGTACTAAAATGAAGGTGAGTTTGGGACAACTTTCGACTTTGTCTTCCAGAGAAGTGTCAGATTCACTTGTTTTCTTGTCGACAGGGGACTCTGGAGGATCAGATCATCCAGGCCAACCCTCTGCTGGAAGCTTTCGGGAACGCCAAGACTATGAGGAATGACAACTCCTCTCGCTTTGTGAGTCGGCCTGAGGGATTTCATTCTGATTTGATCAACCGACACAGAGACTAAGATGTTGTTTGTCTGGTTTTATAGGGCAAATTCATTCGAATACACTTTGGCACAAGTGGAAAACTGGCATCTGCAGATATTGAAACATGTAAGTTTAATTATATTTTGTACAGAATATTGACAGAGACAAATAACGTTGGTGTAAATAAAGTTAAATTTGGCTTTTTGTCCTTAAAGATTTGCTGGAGAAGTCAAGAGTGACATTTCAGCTGGCGGCTGAGAGGAGTTATCATATTTTCTATCAGCTGACGTGCAACAAGAAGCCTGAACTGATCGGTAATCTGATTTATCATTCGTTTTTTCTTGTTTCAGCTCTGACACAGACATCCAAACAAAGATACTTCATCTTGATTTATTTCCCCCTTCAGATCTGCTGCTCATCACCACCAATCCATACGACTTCGCCTTCGTCAGTCAAGGAGAAATCAGTGTCAAGAGCATAAATGACGCCGAGGAGCTGATGGCTACAGATGTGAGCCGACGCCGTTAAAAGCAGACGAAGCTCTTTCAGTCTTTTTCTGCAGCTTAATGTCTGAATTTATCCCTGTTGTGCGACACAGGAGGCCTTGGATATTCTGGGATTCACCGCCGAAGAGAAAATGTCCATCTACAAGCTGACTGGAGCTGTGATGCATTATGGGAACATGAAGTTCAAGCAGAAGCAGCGGGAGGAGCAGGCGGAGCCAGATGGCACCGAGGGTGAGGATCATCCATCCAAATTAGTGCTGTCATACGAGCGAAGGAAGCCAATTCATTATATAATTAGCAGTGTTGTGTCACTATTGAACTTCACGACCATCGACTGAATTGTAAGCTGAGTGGTGTTTATTCCACGAGGTTTCATGAACATTGGACAATAATCCTGCTAACAAACAAACAAACAAACAAACAAACAAACAAACAAACAAACAGAACTGAGGAAGGAGGAACTGAAAATACATCCAGAATAAATCGTGTGGAAAAATAAAATGTGTTATTGTTTTGTAGAAGCTGATAAAGCAGCGTATCTGATGGGCCTGAACTCTGCTGATCTGCTGAAAGCTCTGTGTTACCCCCGAGTGAAGGTTGGAAATGAGTACGTAACCAAAGGACAGAATGTGCAGCAGGTAAGACCACTAGAAGATCATCCGTAACAATAATATGGAATATTAATATGGATGCCAATTGACACGCACCACCCAGCCACCATCGCAGACCAGGTACACCTCTCAAGGAAACTGGACTGGATCCCAATACATCCGTGAGATAGGGATCTGGGGAATTGTTGAGCTCTTTATCAGGTTTGCTGGGCCATACTTAGAAGTTCCCTAGTGGATTAAAGGAGCAAAGAAGGAAGTCAGGCATCTAAAGAGAGACCAGTCGGTATAGGGAGGAGGTCCAGGACTGATGTTCAGGTCAATCAAGCACAAGACTTTAACCAAGAAGACCACTGTTGTCGTAGATATGCAATCCACATGAATGCAGGGAGGTGATTAATGTTATTTACTTCATCTGTTTGTACTTTTAAGGTCAAATTTGACACTTTAAAAGTAAAAGTTGAGGTCCAACTTATAAGAAAGTTGATCTTTGTGTCTCATTCCCATCTCGTCAAATACTCGATTGTAGGTCTGGTCGACCGCCATCCCAAAGCATCGATATTTGATGAGTTGGGAACAAATTGGACTCTTACATTGAAGAGGAAATAGTCTTTAACTTTCAATCTTTGCAGGTGTACAACTCTATTGGTGCCCTCGCAAAATCCGTCTACGAGAAGATGTTTTTGTGGATGGTCGTACGAATCAACCACCAGCTGGATACCAAACAATCCAGACAACATTTCATCGGCGTCCTCGACATCGCTGGCTTCGAAATCTTTGAAGTGGGTGTTCAATTTTTTTTACCAAGGGTTCACTGAATCATTTATGTTTATTCAAATATGATCTTTACGATTTGTCTTCAGTACAACAGCATGGAGCAACTGTGCATCAACTTCACCAACGAGAAGCTGCAACAGTTCTTCAATCACCACATGTTTGTGTTGGAGCAAGAAGAGTACAAGAAGGAGGGGATCGAGTGGGAGTTCATCGACTTCGGGATGGATTTGGCCGCCTGCATTGAGCTCATTGAAAAGGTAATTTAAAATAATTACCCTCAATGGAATAAAGTGTTTCAACTTTGATGATGTAATCAGTGAGAACGATTTGTTTTCCAGCCGATGGGGATCTTCTCCATCCTTGAAGAAGAGTGCATGTTCCCCAAATCGACAGACGCATCTTTCAAGAACAAACTGTACGACCAACATCTCGGAAAGAACAACTGCTTCCTGAAGCCCAAAACAGTCAAAGGCAAACCTGAAGCTCACTTCACCCTGATGCACTACGCCGGCACTGTCGACTACAACATCAGCGGCTGGCTGGAGAAGAACAAGGACCCTCTGAGCGAGTCGGTGGTGCAGCTTTACCAGAAGTCATCCGTCAAAATATTGTCCATGTTGTACGCGAGCTTCTCTGGAACGGAAGGCGAGTTCAGTCTCTTAACCTGAAGTTTTTCATGTGTACACCTTGATTCTCTGTCTATGCATGCAAATATGGAAATATATTGCAGTTAAGTGAGACGCTGTTGGTTTTAAATGTGTCGTTAAAGCAGAAGCAGCTGCAGGAGGAACTAAAAAAGGAGCCAAGAAGAAGGGAGCATCGTTCCAAACCGTGTCAGCGCTGTTCAGGGTAAGATGCTAAAGGACATTTTTGGTAATATATGTTATACATCGAGGTCCGAAATGTTCTTAAACCGTAACATTTAAAACACCTGAAGATTCTGTATCTCTACATTATAACAAAAAGTCAAATAAAAGCCAACAAAACCACTCAGGTTTATGAAAACGTCACGATTTAGTAAACTACTTCCTCCCGGTCTCGTCTTTACATCCCACTGATGTTGTGGTTAGAATTATAATCAAAATGTGTCTTCTGTCCAAGGTCCAAACCTATTTGACAGTTCCATTAAATTCTCTTACAGGAGAATCTCGGGAAGCTCATGACTAATCTGAGAACCACTCATCCTCACTTTGTTCGCTGCTTGATACCAAATGAGACCAAAACGCCAGGTAGATTTTTTAAAATCCTCTCTTTATCACATAATACCGTATTATAAAAACATGAAATAAACTAATTATTGCCTTCATCATAGGTGAGATGGAAAACCATCTGGTTATCCACCAACTACGCTGTAACGGCGTGCTGGAGGGCATCCGGATCTGTAGGAAAGGATTTCCAAGCAGAATCCTCTACGGCGACTTCAAGCAGAGGTAAATAAAGCTTCACATTTAAATATTTCATGATGTTTGGTCTCGTACTCAGACCTGTTTATTCATCCTGCAGATACAGGATTCTTAACCCCAGTGCGGTTCCAGAGGGACAGTTTATGGACAACAAAAAAGCTGCAGAGAAGCTGCTGGGCTCCATCGACGTGGATCACACTCAGTACAAGTTTGGACACACGAAGGTTTTCATTCGTTCCAGCACGCTGGCTGAATGGGAAAAAGAAATTAAGAGTTAATGAGCTGCACAGATAGATAATTACGTTTCATTACTTTCAGGTGTTTTTTAAAGCCGGTCTGCTGGGAGCGCTGGAGGAACTGAGAGACGAGCGGTTAGCTCAGGTCGTGTCGTCCACTCAGGCTCTGTGTCGTGCCTACCTCGTTCGGGTGGAGTACCAGAAGATGATGGCCAGAAAGTAAAACATATTTATTGCCTCAAAGCTGCAACTAAGCTGTAGTTTCCCAGGAAAACACACCAACAATCTCGTCGCTTCGGTAGTTGTTGACTGGGAGAGAGGCCAAGAGGTTGGTGTGTTTACTGGGGAAACTATATCTCATAAACTGCTGTATCAGAAAACATAAGTAACCAGGGCCACACAACAAGTTTGAGTTGAGCATAACCAACAAAGGCAACCAATCAGAGGCTGTTTAGGGCGGGTCTGGCAAGAAAAGCAGTGGGATCAACAATCAAGCATCATGCTAACGTTAGCTCAAAGCATCACAGAGTGGCTACCATAGGTGAAGGCTTGCCTTGTTTTTATTTTCCTTTTATTTAAACTACATCAAAACTTCATCTCATTATATTACTGCTGGCTACCTGGTTCATAATTTCTGGGGAGACATTCACGTAATATTGATTTTAATTAGTTAGATTTTTGGACTCAAATCTAGAAAAACATCAGAATCACCCTTATAAACTTACCATGTGTAATATGCGTTCAGTCACAGAGTCTAAACTCCTCGTCATGCCATTTAACCCCTACAAATGTACCGTAACATTACACAAGATATGATTAGATATGAAAGATATGATTTTTAGAAGATGCAAAAAATGTACGATTTATCTTTTTTTGTTGCGTGATGAACAAACAAAGCATCAGAACTGTAGAGGCTTAAACCTGCAGAGTAAACTCATCCGAGTCTTCCTCTGGCAGGGAGGCGATCTACACCATCCAGTATAACTTCCGCTCCTTCATGAACGTGAAACACTGGCCGTGGATGAAGCTGTATTTTAAGCTCAAGCCTCTCCTGAAGAGCGCCGAGGCCGAGAAGGAAATGGCCCAGATGAAGGTGGATTTCACGAAGCTCAAAGAGGATCTGGCCAAATCGGAAAACCGGCGGAGGGAGCTCGAGGAGAAAATGGTTTCCGTTGTGCAAGAGAAGAATGATCTCCTCCTTCAAGTTCAAACAGTAAGTCCTATCACAGACGAAGGTCTGCATGATCACCATTTGTGAAGTGTTGAACTCTAATCTTGGTGCACAAACTCGAAATCAGGAGTCGGACAACCTCCTGGATGCGGAGGAGAGATGTGAAGGCCTCATCAAAAGCAAGATCCAACTGGAAGCCAAGCTGAAGGAGGTGACGGAGAGACTGGAGGATGAGGAGGAGGTGAACGTCAGAGCTGACCGCCAAGAAGAGGAAGCTCGAGGACGAGTGCGCCGAGCTGAAGAGGGACATCGACGACTTGGAGCTCACCTTAGCCAAAGTGGAGAAGGAGAAACACGCAGTGGAAAACAAGGTAACATCAGGTGAGATGCTCACTGTGTCGTCATGTTGAAGGAGGAGGGGCTACATCAGTTTTTAATCATGACTTTAGGTGAAGAACCTGACTGAAGAGATCATGAGCCAAGACGAGAACATCGCCGTGCTGTCGAAGGAGAAGAAGGCGCTGCAGGAGGCTCATCAGCAGACGCTGGACGACCTGCAGTCGGAGGAGGACAAGATCAACGTTCTGACCAAAGCCAGAACCAAACTGGAGCAGCAGGTGGACGAGGTGAGTCGCTGCACACTCAGTGACGTGTGGTGCTGCTGCTCAGATGTAAAGAGTCTGTGTGATTTTATTTCTTTTTAGCTGGAAGGTTCGCTGGAACAAGAGAAGAAGGTCCGTATGGACCTGGAGCGAGCCAAGAGGAAGCTGGAGGGGGACCTGAAGCTGGCGCAGGAGTCCATCATGGATCTGGAGAACGAGAAGCAGCAGCGGGACGAAAAGCTGAAGAAGTGAGTTCAGTCTGAAAAGGATGGTTTGTATCAACATTGTGATTGTCGTTGTTGAACTTTTCTGGTTGCATATTGTCCCGTTTGACATCTTCTTGGTTTAAACAAACAAGTTTCACTTCACTTCATTTCAATCTGCAGGAAAGACTTTGAGTTGTCGCAGCTGCAGACGAAGATCGAAGATGAACAAGCTCTCAGTGTTCAGCTCCAGAAGAAAATCAAAGAGCTGCAGGTGAAGAATTCAGTCACTCGCTGTGGGTTTGAGTCGATTTCACAGACTACTTCAGTGGGTTGTTTTATCCGTCGTTGCCTTCTCCTCAGGCTCGTATCGAGGAGGTGGAGGAGGAGATCGAGGCCGAGCGCTCGGCTCGAGCCAAAGTGGAGAAGCAGCGGAGCGATCTGTCCAGAGAGCTGGAGGAGATCACGGAGAGGCTGGAGGAGGCCGGAGGAGCCACCGCCGCTCAGGCCGAGATGAACAAGAAGCGCGAGGCCGAGTTCCTCAAACTGCGCCGAGAGCTGGAGGAGAGTTCGCTGCAGCACGAGGCCACGTCTGCCGCGCTGCGTAAGAAACACGCCGACAGCGTGGCCGAGATGGGAGAACAGCTGGACAACATCCAGAGAGTCCGACAGAAACTGGAGAAGGAGAAGAGCGAGCTGAGGCTGGAGATGGACGACTTGGCGAGCAACATGGAGTCCATGGCCAAAGCAAAGGTTGGTGCTGGTTATCAAACTCAGGATTTTTATGTTCAGTTACGTGTAAAAACACAAAGGAGATCATTTATTGTCTTTTGAATTTAAAGATTAATCTAGAGAAGATGTGCCGTTCACTCGAAGATCAACTGAGCGAGGTGAAAACCAAAGAGGAGGAGCATCAGAGGCTCATAAACGACCTCTCCAGTCAGAGAGCTCGCCTGCAGACGGAAAACGGTGAGAAAGATTTGATCATTTCTGAGCCAGCAGTCACAGAAATCTAACAGACGAGACACTTCTGATCGCTTTAACACTTTCTGTGCAGCTGAAATGTCTCGTCAGCTGGAGGAAAAAGAGTCGCTAATGTCGCAGCTGACTCGAGGAAAACAAGCCTTCATCCAGCAGATCGAGGAGCTGAAAAGACTTCACGAGGAGGAAGTCAAGGTAAAGTCCAACAGAAGAGTCGAGCACGAGGAAATTACTCAAAGTTTAAAGGTGTAGCTAAAAGTTCTTGTTGGTTCTGTGATTTGTCTGAAGGCTAAAAACGCCCTGGCTCACGGTCTACAATCGGCCCGACACGACTGCGAGCTGCTCAGAGAGCAGTACGAGGAGGAGCAGGAGGCCAAAGCCGAGCTGCACCGCTGCCTCTCCAAGGCCAACAGTGACGTGGCTCAGTGGAGAACCAAATACGAGACGGACGCCATCCAGCGGACCGAAGAGCTCGAGGAGGCAAAGTGAGAGAATAAAAAAACAACTTCCACATCCGTTCAAAACAAGATTATCTGATGAGATCTGATGACTCGTGTTCTCCTGCAGGAAGAAGCTGGCTCTGCGTCTGCAGGACGCTGAAGAAGCCGTCGAGGCCGTCAACTCCAAGTGCTCCTCCCTGGAGAAGACGAAGCAGCGTCTGCAGGGAGAGGTGGAGGACCTGATGATGGACATCGAGAGGTCGAATGCTGCTGCGGCCGCTCTGGACAAGAAGCAGAGGAACTTCGACAAGGTTTAGAGAACTCAAAACAGATCTGCCAGACTTTCCATTTAGAAAAGTAGTTTTGAATGTTTATCTGTGATCCTGTAGATTCTGTCCGAGTGGAAGCAGAAACACGAGGAGAGTCAGGCCGAGCTGGAGTCGTCTGTCAAAGAGGTTCGCTCTTTGGGCACCGACAACTTCAAGATGAAGAACGCCTTCGAGGAATGTCTGGAGCAGCTGGAGACGCTCAAACGGGAAAATAAAAACCTGCAGCGTACGTCAGCGAGCTTCTTTAATGCACAGCTGATGTTTTTAATGCAGAGAAATGATAAACATGTTTTTTTTTTTTTACCAGAGGAGATCATGGATCTGACCGAGCAGCTGGGAGAGACGGGAAAGACTATCCATGAGCTGGAGAAGTCAAAGAAACAGGCTGAACAGGAGAAGCTGGAGGCCCAGGCTGCTCTGGAGGAAGCGGAGGTAAGAAGAAGAAACATCTCAAGTTACACATATATAAATATCTGTTGTCACTATGACTTAATTTCTCCACTCAGGCTTCTCTGGAGCACGACGAATCCAAGATCCTGCGAGTCCAGCTGGAGCTGAACCAGGTGAAGTCTGAGGTGGACAAGAAGATAAACGAGAAGGACGAGGAGATCGAGCAGCTGAAGAGGAACAGCCAGCGGATCATCGACACCATGCAGGGCAACCTGGACGCCGAGGTCCGCAGCAGGAACGACGCCCTGAGAGTGAGGAAGAAGATGGAGGGGGACCTGAACGAGATGGAGATCCAGCTGAGCCACGCCAACCGGCAGGCGGCCGAGTCCCAGAAGCAGCTGAGGAACGTCCAGGTCCAGCTGAAGGTGAGCAAAACAAAAGAGGAGCATGTGAACGCTGAGTAGGTTCGCTTCGCTAACGCCGTTTTCTCTCTCCGGACAGGAGGTTCAGATCCACCTGGACGACGCTCTGAGAAACAACGAGGACGCGAAGGAGCAGGTCGCCATGACGGAGCGCAGGAGCAACCTGATGCAGGCGGAGATGGAGGAGATCCGGGCGGCTCTGGAGCAAACGGAGAGGAGCCGCAAGCTGGCGGAGCAGGAGCTGCTGGACGCCAGCGAGAGGGTGCAGCTGCTCCACGCACAGGTGAGAACAGCAACTTTCACTTCATCTACAAATATATGAGTTAATGAAAGTCATCTCTTCCAGAACACCTCCCTGCTGAACAGCAGAAAGAAGCTGGAGGCCGATCTCTCTCACATTCAGGGCGAGATGGACGACAGCGTTCAAGCGGCGAGGAACGCTGAGGAGAAAGCCAAGAAGGCCATCACTGATGTGAGAGTCTGGACTTTTGCTCCATCACCTGCACAAACAGCATCAACTCACTACTTTACTTTTTGTTTTGTTTTGTTTTTTATCCCCAGGCTGCCATGATGGCCGAGGAGCTGAAGAAGGAGCAGGACACCAGCGCTCACCTGGAGAGGATGAAGAAGAACCTGGAGGCGACGGTGAAGGACCTGCAGCAGCGTCTGGACGAGGCCGAGAACCTCGCCATGAAGGGCGGCAAGAAGCAGCTCCAGAAACTGGAAGCGAGGGTGAAACGTGATGACCAGAGCTTCTTATATCTTCACAGTCAGATGAAAATATTTGATCTAACGCCTGTTTTTAAAGGTGCGGGAGCTGGAGAACGAGCTCGAGGCCGAGCAGAGACACGGCTCTGATTCTGTGAAGGGAGTTCGCAAACTTGAGCGCAAGATTAAAGAGCTCACCTATCAGGTAAACTCTAACACACCTGGTTCATTTTCATAAGAATGTGTGAAGTTTGAGTGGTGAAGAAACATTCAGATCCTTTATTTAAAGGGATATTCCGGTGTAAGTTTAATCCATGGTCTAACACACCTTGACACCGAGTAAGACTCCCCCTCGAGAGGTCAAGTTAGCTGACCGCTAGCTTAGCTAGTTTTAGCAACCTCAGAAAAGACCGCACGATAACAACACACTGCAGCTTATGTCTCCAACTAGAAACCGCCATCAAAAAGCCACAATTAATGGTGAGAACAGCAGCAAACTTCAGCAACAGTACATGTACAGTCCCAGCACACAGTACGAAGCATCAAACATCTGCTAGCTTTGCTGGATTTGTATTAAAAACACAGCACAACTCACCCTCTCCTCCAGCAGCCTGCCTGTGTGGGGAAGCCCTGACGAGTCGATTACCGAGTGCAGTAGATTTCTGCAGCTCAAGGATGAAAATGTATGATTATTACTCCATGGGATGCTCAGTTCTTATTATCGAGAGCTGACAGGGAAAATAAGGGAAGTAATGGAGTAATAATCAGACATTTTCATCCTTGAGCTGCAGAAATCTACTGCACTCGGTAATCGACTCGTCAGGGCTTCCCCACACAGGCAGGCTGCTGGAGGAGAGGGTGAGTTGTGCTGTGTTTTTAATACAAATCCAGCAAAGCTAGCAGATGTTTGATGCTTCGTACTGTGTGCTGGGACTGTACATGTACTGTTGCTGAAGTTTGCTGCTGTTCTCACCATTAATTGTGGCTTTTTGATGGCGGTTTCTAGTTGGAGACATAAGCTGCAGTGTATTGTTATCGTGCGGTCTTTTCTGAGGTTGCTAAAACTAGCTAAGCTAGCGGTCAGCTAACTTGACCTCTCGAGGGGGAGTCTTACTCGGTGTCAAGGTGTGTTAGACCATGGATTAAACTTACACCGGAATATCCCTTTAAGTAACATCACTTTGAAAATTCTCCACTACAAGTAAATATTGTGGATAAAAACTGCAGTATTTGCCTCAGAGATGTTGTGGAGTAGAAGTATAAATAAGTACAAGTACCCTAAAATGTGTCTGTAAGTATAGAAGTTGGGTAAATGTACTCGATTACACTCCCTCGATCAGCTGTAATCTATTGATTTTCAGTCTGAGGAGGACAAGAAGAACCTGATGCGTCTTCAGGATCTGGTGGATAAATTCCAGCTGAAGATCAAAGCGTACAAGCGGCAGGCTGAAGAAGCTGTGAGTGACTTTTATTTGTTATCCATCTTCACATCTGGAGACTTTTAATCATCGGTCATTCTGTCGTCCGACAGGAGGAGCAGGCCAACACTCACCTGGCCAAGCTGAGGAAGGTGCAGCACGAGCTGGAGGAGGCGGAGGAGCGAGCCGACATCGCCGAGTCCCAGATCAACAAGATGAAAGCGAAGAGTCGTGACTTGGGGAAGGTGAGTCAGCGTCTGGAAAACACACATTAATACTGATGACGGCGATAACAACGTCTCTCATTTTGTGTTCGACCAGGCGAAAGAGAGCGGAGAGTGAACTGCTGTGAAGAGGAGACGCTCTGCTGTGTGATAGTGTTCAACATACTCTTAACTGAATGTGTTCAGTCCTTCATTTAAAGCCACCATGTGTAGAAACGCAGGACAGGAACATGTTTATTCAAATAAAGCTGGAAACCAAAGTCAGATAAAATACAAAATGCAACAAGTCCGAGCACAGAGAGCAGGCAACAAAAACAGAAGGAGCAAATCTAAGAATGAAGAAATATAAAAAAGGAAAATACAAACCAAAGAAGTGCTGTGACAACAGGCAGGAACACTGACTGACAGACAGGAAGTAAATAAGACAGGTTTAAATAGACAGAGACTGATTAACAAATGAAACACAGGTGAAGAGGAAAAGAGGCGGGGAAAGGACGAAAGGAGGAAGTGAAATGAAAAACATGACACATGAGGAGAAAACTACAAAATAAAACAGGAAACAGAAACAATTAAATCAACGTTCTGTATCCATCTGCTGCTGTAACATCAATACCAGGACTCAGTTCATCGAGATGAACAGCTGGTGGCGCTGATTCTCCAATCAGGTGCCGTCAAAGCATTTCAGATACAACCTGGCAACCCAAAGCTTGTTCTGATCCAGAGGAGAGTCCACACGATCTTTACTTTCCTCCAGTAGAAGAAGTAGAAGTACCGGTTCAGCTTCTTTACTCCAGTAGAAGTAATAGATTACAGGCTCTGAAATGTACTCAGAGTAAAACTTCTCTGTCTGTTTATATTCTACACGTGGTGGCTTTTATTTTGAAGGGCTGCAGCATGAGTGGCTTGTTTTGTAGTAGTGGATGTATGTTGACTCAATAAATCAATCAATAATCAATAAAATCACCAACAAAAACCTGATGTTTGTTGTTTTATTGTCTTAATCTAGAGGGACGTGTATTACAAGGGTTATTATAAGCTTCTTCTTTAAAGTATAATTCATAAATAATATCGATTTCTATTTTATTTATAGACAAAAAATCTGTTTTATTGAACAGACTCAGCCAAAGAAGCAGCTATACAAAAAAAAACATCACTACATAATGAAATATAATCAAACAAACACAAGACAAATATTTTTTTTACATTTTACAAACATTTATTATTGTTTTAAAACTAAAAACAACAAAAACAAATACATGAAATGTGAAAACTGGTGACCTGGATTTGGAAAATAGACAATTGTGAATCAAACAAGACAGAAAATGATCAACCAGAACAACAAAAAGCTCTTTTGGTGAAATGAAGAATAAATATAACGACAAGATAAACATACAATGGAATATTTTTTAGACATTTTTAATGTTACGCATCATGTGAGCTGAAATAATGAACCAACAATCTCTTCATTATCGAGCCTCAGGACCAGGAAATAAAGAGGATTTATCTTCTTTTATTGTGTTTTAATATTTAATAATCCCAATTAAACTGAGAAACATTAAATCTGAGGCTGTCGGCTGTTTCAGGATTGTTTGAACCAGCCTGTGTTAAACATAATGACGAGATAATATCTAACGTTTACACAACAACAACAAGAAGAGGAGGATTATTAAAATGATTTAGAGACGTTTTTATTTTTACTAATGCTCCAATTACATCCATATTATTATATTACCATTAATCCAATCCAAATAAAGTGTATAATTATTTGGAATAATAAACTGAAATGAGCAAAATAAACCAAACGTGGCGATTTTTAATGTTATCTCCATCATTACTCATTTATTATGTGATTAAATATGTATTAATGACAATGTTCACTAATGTACGGAAGCCCAGAGAGGCCAATTGCACTTTTTTATCTGTAAAACAGGGTCAAACTGTTTTTTTAAAGGTTAAGTTATAATTTTTTAATGTGAAAACAGTAATTAAATCCAAGTAATTTATTTGTTAACTACAAAACAGATTAAATAATTTAGATCGGATTCAGAAAATGGATCATCAGAGTGTTTTTATTTTACACTTTCCTTCAGGGCTTCCGTACTTTCTCGATGAAAGATCTCTTAATCAGATTTTATGATATAAGATATGATATTAATATTGTTTTATAGATTATAAACTCTTTCATGCACGTTTTCTCTCCGACAGACGTTCAGCTTCTCTCCTCGTCCTTCTCGTACCTGAAACACAAACACATTTATACAAACACAGAGTTTATAAAGACACAACTCAATACAAATGGTTCATTTCTAACATGAGCTTTGATCATAGAAGATAAAAACATTATAATCACAACCACAACTCTGATTATTTACTGGATTTTTCCACTGAAACTGAGAATAAACCACAGAGAAAGTCAGAAAACATTCTGTATTTCCTGTACGTGTAGAATAAAAGCCGTCCGCTACCTTCGTCGCTGCCGCTCAGCTCTTCGCTCGCATCTTGTTGGCCAGCGATTCGGCCACGTCGGCTCTCTCCTCGGCCTCCTCCAGGTCGTGCTGAGCCTTCCTGAATCGGGCCATGTGCACGTTGCACTGCTCCTCCTGCAAACGCATCATGAATCACGTTGAACATATTGGCGATCCGACACCATCGGCTGAATCACCGCATTGATTTTTCTGCCGATTGCGATTCACTCACGGCTTCTTCGGCCTGTCGCTTGTACGCTTTCATCTTGTTCTGCAGCTTGTCGACCAGATCCTGCAGCCGCATGTTGTTTTTTCTGTCCTCCTCAGTCTGTGAAGACGTGAGAGACAAACTCTTTAAAGTGTCCAGAACAGAAATCTGATGTTTACACCTGCAGTTTGTCCCCTTAATCCTGAACACAGTCACAGATGATGTAACCTCACCTGATAGGTGAGCTCTTTGACTTTCCTCTCGTATTTACGGACTCCTTTGATGGCCTCTGTGCAACGTTTCTGCTCAGCGTCCAGCTCGTTTTCCAGCTCACGGACCTGAAAGAGGACAAGTCAGGACAGTTTCTGAGATTTTAAACATCTGTAGGACTTCTGTTGGACTGTTTACGTCAGGAGAAAATGTCCTACGATTTTAGTCTGAGCTGCTTTAGTTACTAAATTTAATACAGTAATTTTTCTTCTTCCACTGTCTCACCTTTTTATCTTTGGCTCACAACTCCTGAACCATGAGGTGTAAAATCAATATAATAATTATTCATAGTCGAGATAAAATTTGATGAGATGGAGTTCTTCTTTCATTGAACGTTTACGACCTTTGGGACACATCTGAATAAAGTTTTAAGCCACCCTGAAAAAAGTTACATGAATTTGAAATTGAAATGTATTTAAATTCAACAAATCTCTCTGAGCTGGATGAACCTCGAAAGGATCAATGTATTCTCGATCATTATTTTCTATTTTATTGCAGATTATAAAGGACTAAAGCTGCAGAACCTAAAATAAATAGAGAATTAACTAGCTGAATAAAGAAAATGCCATTTAATGCACTAAAAATAATATTAAAGATAAGTGTAGGCATCAAGTAATTTATAAAATGAGACAGAAATCAAATATTCTGCTTGAATTTGTTTTGTTTTTTATAAACTTTGTATTATTTTCCACCTTTTTATCTACTTTCTCATTTAAATTAGCATTTTATTTGTTCATTTGTTCATTTTAAAATGTATTTATTTATTTACATTTTCCCAAATTTATCAAACACATTTATTTCTGTATTTTCTTTTTTGAATTTCTGCATCTTTGCACTCTTTTCTGAGATTACAGATTAATAAAACAAAACATTTTCTATCACTTTAATTCGTATATTTGTATTTTAAATGTAGATATTTCTACAGTATACGCACTCTGGCCTCCAGTTTCTGAAGCTGTTTCTTGCCGCCCTTCATGGCGAGGTTCTCAGCCTCGTCCAGTCGGTGCTGCAGGTCCTTCACCGTCACCTCCAGGTTCTTCTTCATCCTCTCCAGGTGAGCGCTGGTGTCCTGCTCCTTCCTCAGCTCCTCGGCCATCATGGCAGCCTGGACGTGTCACCACAGGAGATTATTAATGATCTAAATATCTTTCAGTCTGTGTGAAGTGAAATAAGAGCCCTGCTGAGAGTCTCACATCAGTGATGGCTTTCTTGGCCTTCTCCTCGGCGTTCCTGGCCTCCTGAACAGCTTCCTCGATCTCGGTGTGAAGCTGAGTCACATCCGTCTCCAGCTTCTTCTTCGTGTTCAGCAGACTGGTGTTCTGCGAAAAAGACAGAAGAGATGAGACTCCTGCAGATCAAAAGTGGTTCGTTCAGTCTGTTTAAACTCGGCTGACGACCCACCTGAGCGTGGAGCAGTCCGGCCCGCTCGCTGACGTCCACCAGCTCCTGCTCGGCCAGTTTGCGGCTCCGCTCCGTCTGATCCACGACCGCTCGGAGCTCCTCGATCTCCGCCTGCATCAAGGTCGTCCTGCGCTCCATCATGGCCACCTGCTCCTTCATGTCGTCCTGCCCTCTCACACAGTCGTCCAGGTGGATCTGAGCATCCTGAGAAACACATTCATCACTTGTTAAGATGATCTGGAGTCGATGTTTTCTGCCATTCTGCCTCTATCCCCAGACTCCATTATAAAATCGCTCAATTGTGCGAGTTGTTGAGTTGGAAGAAACTTTATAAACTTTGGGAAACGCTTTCAATGACGAATTCTTAATCATTTGGGACTTCTGGTTAATTCGGCATACGTCGTACATTAAGACGTATACGTTTATGTGCATATAGAGCGAGAGAAGTATGGCAGTAGGGTCATTCCATGAAATCGGTGCCTTTTGTGTCCCCAAGAAATTATCAGTCAAAAAATTACAGAAACAACAAACAAAGATGTAATTTGAAAATATAACATTACCATGTCGTCTCTCCTCAATAAAACATCAAATTAAAATCAATTAAATATTATTTTAAATAATAAAAATGATTTTTAAGCTGATGAGGGTGAGGTTTTTGGCCTGTCCCTCACTGTTGTTGTTGTTGTACGTCAGCAGGACTTTTAATTTGTAAAATGTTGGCAAAATGTTAAAATGTTCACATGTACATATTGTTTTAAGTATGATCTTATTGTGAAACAGTGTTTTTGGTAAAAAATGTATATTAATTGTAATAAATATTTACCAATTTATCGGTGTCCCCTAATTTTATGTCAACCCTGTTACCCTAACCAAAAAACCCTATCAAAATAACGGTACATTCTAGATTTGACATGATTTACAGGAGGTTGCATCATCTCTGAACCAGGATGCTAACAGCTCAGTGACAAGTAAGTTTTGCTCATCTCTGATGTGCTATTTTTGATGTTTTTTCAAGGTTGAACCAGGGGGACAAGCATACAACGTCAACCCTGTTACCATTTTTTAACATATAAATCCAAACAATTATTTATTTCTCATAATATAATCAATATCTACATGTAATTTCCTTTCAAAGTACATAGCATGTGCTTTAGCTAACATTTGTTCTAGCTAGCAATGGGCAAATTAGCTTGAAATGGTCAACCCTGTTACTGTCAACCCTGTTACCTTTCCAGTAACAGGACTTGACTAAAACAGTTATAAAATATTAAATTCCATAGCTGAGATGGCACAATATAATTTCTTGCCATTTTAAACTGTCTTTAATTCCTGGCTACTGAAAAAATAGCAATTAAATATAATTTAAATTTTAACTTTTCAAAGTTGAAAAGGCACCGATTTCATGGAATGACCCAGTAAAGGCAAATGTCAGTGATTAGCCGTCAGTAAACATGCTAGCAAGTTAGCTAACTAGCAGCAGTGCTAACTCCTCTGTTAGTGACCCTCGCTTTGCTGTCTTTAGTCCCAGTGAGAGTCTTCTGGCTACAAGTCATGATAATGAGATGAAGATCAATGCTAAACACATGCTAACACTAGCACAAGTAGCTAAACTTTAGCTAAAATTAGCGACCACCTGCTAAAAGCTGCAGGTTTGCATCTTTTCCTGTGCGTCATGTTGTTTCTCTGTACCTTGAGTTGTCCCTGGACGTTCCTCAGCTGCTTCTGGGCCTCGGCCGCCTGCCGGTTGGCGTGGCCCAGCTGGATCTCCATCTCGTTCAGGTCCCCCTCCATCTTCTTCTTCACTCTCAGGGCGTCGTTCCTGCTGCGGACCTCGGCGTCCAGCGTGGCCTGCATGGACTCCATCACCCTCTGGTTGTTCCTCCTCAGCTGGTCGATCTCTTCGTCTTTCTCCGCCACTTTCCTGTCGACCTCGGCCTTCATCTGGTTCAGCTCCATCTGCGCACGCAGGATCTTCGACTCCTCCTGCTCCAGCGAGGCCTGAAACACATTTATTTGGTCACTTACGCTCTTCTTTAGCTTTATTTCTCGGCCGTGTTTGTCACCGGTCGTACCTCGGCTTCTTCCAGCGACGTCTGCATGTCACATTTTTCCGTCTCCACGTGCTTCTTGAACTTCTCCAGCTCGTGAATCGTCTTCCCGCTCTCCCCGAGTTGTTCCGTCAGGTCTGAGATCTCCTCTGGAACGACACACGGGTTTAAAAAAAGGTTTTCTCTCCAGCTGTTTGTTTCTCACACTAACATTTCACTCACGCTGCAGGTTTTTATTCTCCCTCTTCATCGTCTCCAGGTGATCCAGGGCTTCCTCGTACGAGTTCTTCAGTTTGAAAAGCTCCGTGCTCAGAGATCGAGATTCCTTCTGAGCGCTCTCGAGCTCCGCCTGAGACTCCTCGTACTTCTGCTTCCACTCGGCCAGAATCTGAAACACGAGCCGTGAATAATTCAGGATGTGATACAAAGAAATCGATGTCGCGTTCGGCGCGATAAATCACCTTGTCGAAGTTCCTCTGCTTCTTGTCGAGGGTGGCGGCCAGGCTGTTGGAGCGCTCCACGTCCACCATGAGGTCCTCCATCTCGTTCTGGAGCCGCTGTTTGGTTTTCTCCAGCGAGGCGCACTTCGAGTTCACAGCTTCGATTTGCTCTTCGGCCTCTTGGAGACGCTGAGCCAGCTTTTTCCTGTCGAAACAGAAAAAAGTGATCGATTACGACCGATATAGCAGCTATTAATGTTTTTGGAAGGTCATATTTTACTTTACAAATCGGTATTTTACTAATAATTTCCCTGGAAGTTTACTGGAAATAATGATTTAATGTAGTTCTAGAGAAATATTAGAGTTTAAAGGCCACATTAAAGTGTGTTTACAGGGTCTTAAAAAGTAGTATAAAGTCTTTTGTGGCTCCAAAAGGAAGCTGAACTCAGTCACTCAGTGGTTAAGTTGCATTGTGGGTAACAAAGGTAACGAAAACACACTGATTCTTAGTTTCAGGTGATTCTTAATCCCTCACACTGCACCTTTAATCCGAGCAAAGGGAGATTATGAAACGTGTGATTACTTGGCCTCCTCCAGCTCCTCGGTGCGTTGGATGGCGTCCGTCTCGTACTTGTTCCTCCACAGCGCCACCTCCGTGTTGGCTTTGGACAGGCCGCGCTGCAGCTCGGCTTTGGCCTCCTGCTCCTCCTCAAACTGCTCCCGGATCAGATCGCAGTCGTGACGCGCCGACTGCAGACTGTGAGCCAGGGCGTTCTTCGCCTGTGGAGGAAAGACGCGGATGAGGAGCTTCGTGAGGAAAAAAAGCAAAGTCATCTACAAAAGCGAGCGTCTGCAAACACGTGTTCACCTTTGTTTCCTCCTCGATGAGGCGTTTCAACTCGTCGATCTGCGTCGTGTAGCCCTGTTTTCCTCTCGTCAGCTGGGAAATGAGACTTTCTCTCTCCTCCATTTGTCGGGAAAATTCAGCTACAGAGTCAAACAAGAACATTTACATCAGTTACTGTTACTGTCAAGCATTTCTTCTCACCTGTAGTGATATTTATCAAATCTAGATCCATCTGCCTTCTCTTGAATGTTAAGGAAGATTCGGAGATCCTGACCCGGCTACTCAAGATAATCCACAGACCTAGTGAGCAGTTTCACGTAGAAACTATTTTCTTCTTCTTTTTTCTCGAGCTGGGACGATTTGCTTATCTCCCGAATCGATACGATCATGGTACTTACTTTTATTTGCTTCTTTAACACTAGATTATAGGAAAAAGATGACTCACATGTCGGTCGGTCAGAGTTTAATATCAGCAGCATCATTTGAGTTTGAGTTTTGACCCTTTGAGGCTTCTGTAGCTGCTCAGTTGAAGCACATCAAATATCTTTATGCCTGCACGAAGGACGTTGTTTTCTATCATGCAATGAAGTCAAATTGTTTTAATTTTAAGATAATCTCGTCGCGGTCCTGATGCTGATTTCCACGAGCCCACTGATGATAATTCCCGTGACGTATTAACATTCAGCTGACAGACTGAGCGCCGGTTGTATTTATTGATTCAGGATTCAAAGAATCAATTTAGGAATCATTAAAAAAGAGGAAACAGTCTGTGGATTCTTGAGTTACCGGGTCATGATGATTTCTGGAAGGAGACACGAGCAGCACCAGAACAATCCGGGCTGATAAAAAGCACGACAGGTTCTGGTGAATTTCAATGAAGAGCAGGAAGATAAAGTACCGTTCTCCGTTTGGAAACGAGCCCTCTGATTGTTGAGATCGGTGATCTGTCGCGTGTTTTCGTCGCTCTTCGTCTTCAGCTCCAGCAGCTGATCTTCCAGCGAGCGACACGTCTTCTCCAGGTTCACCTGAAAGACAAACTCCTCCAGTTAAACACATTTCTTCAAACTAATCTGTGACTCCAGATTTAAAAAGATCCCACCTTGGCTTTCGCCACCGTCTCCATGTTGATGGCCAGATCGTCGATCTCCATCTTCAGCTCGCTCTTCTCCTTCTCCAGCTTCTGTTTGATCCTCTGCAGGTTGTCGATCTGCTCGCCCAGCTCCGCCATGCTGTCCGCCTGCTTCTTGCGCAGCGCGGCGGCCGTGGCCTCGTGGTGCAGCGTGGACTCCTCCAGGTCGCGCCGCAGCTTGAGGAACTCGGCCTCGCGCTTCTTGTTCATCTCGATCTGGGCGGCGGTGGCTCCTCCGGCCTCCTCCAGCCGCTCGCTGATCTCCTCGATCTCCCTGGAGAGGTCCGAGCGCTGCTTCTCGATCTTCGCTCGGACGGCGCGTTCGGCCTCGACTTCCTCCTCCAGCTCTTCGATACGAGCCTGAACACAAACACACCATCGTGAGCGGACGGTCGGTTGTTATCCTTCTGATTAATTTGAGACTTTTTATTACGTGGAGCTCCTTCATCTTCTTCTGAAGCTGGTTATTGATCATCTGCTCGTCCGCAATTTTGCTGGACAGCTGGTTGTTTTCAAACTCTTTCCTGCGGAGACAAGAAGACACGTGAGTCGAGATTCATTTCCTCGTTCGTGCTCCACATCATCGCCGCACGAGCTCACTTCTTAATCCTCTCCTCGGATTGCTGCTTGTCGTTCTCCAGGTCCATCAGGGACTCCTGGGTGAGCTTCAGATCCCCCTCCAGCTTCCTCTTGGCTCGCTCCAGGTCCATGCGGATCTTCTTTTCTTGCTCCAGTGAACCCTCGAGCTTGACGGCAAATTACGACAGAGTTAATTAAGACGTCGAGCAGCGCCGGTGTTTCAGTTTAATTACCGTCTGCAGACACTCACATCGTCCACTTGCTGCTCCAGCTTGGACTTGGCTTTGGTCAGAGTGTTGACTTTGTCCTCCTCGGCCTGAAGATCGTCCAGCCCCTGCTGGTGAGCCTCCTGAAGAGCTCGCTTCTCTTTGGTCAGTTTGCCGATGTTCTCATCCTGACCGGCCAGCTCCTCCATCAGGTTCTTAACCTGCAGGAAGGAAACACAACGGACTGATGTACCGACTCAGTGTTCATGTCCTGGATTCACGGGAAAAATCCTACAAATACTGTTTTAATCATCAATCTTCATCTTTTTATATATTTTGTATGTTAGTCGAAGCCTCAACGATCCTTCACTCGTCCTGAACGTCCAAGAAATCCTCAGGAACATTTGCAACATGTGTTCATACAGTAATCAAATCACAGCGAATCGTTTTTACAGGATTTCCTTTTTTTTTGAGACAATCCGTGGATACGACCGAAAAATAATGGTTCTTAAATGGTTCTTCAAAAGGCTCTCTGGTTCCTTAAAGAACCTTTTTATATAGGGGATGGTTCTTCACAGACTTTATGTGGTTCTTTAAAGTACTAAAGGTTCTTCATTTTTATTGGAGTTATTTGCTGGCATGTAATAGCATGAAACTATTTTCATTAATCGATTAATCTGCAGATTATTTTCTCAATTAAGACCCAGAAATGCAGCAAATTCTTACATTTACTCAAACGATTATTAAGTCCTATTATCAAAATAGTTGTCAATACATTTTCTGTTGATCAGCTGATCGTTGTAGCTCCAAACACCTCTCGATTGTTTGGGCTGGTTGGGTGACTGACTGTGGAAACAAAGAAATACAAAAAATGTCCAACAGATAAATAAATACAATAAATATCAAGCATGAATTTATGACTATCTGATGTGTTCTTTGACCTGATCTACTTGTTTTATTGTCCAGTTACACTGATGATAATTTCTGTTCTTTTTCTCTTCTTTCTCAAAGAACCATTTTTTGATGGTTCTTTAAAGAACCGTTTGCAGGAATGGTTCTTGCTAAAAGGTTCTTGTGGAACTAAAAATGGTTCTTTTGGTTTTGGTTCCAGTTAGCACCTTTATTTTTCTGTGTGTAGTTCTAAATTGTGGGTTGAGATGAGTCATAAGTTTGAATAGAAAACACTCTGAGAGCACATTTGTTATTGTAACTGTAGAAATCGTCATGCTGTCACGATGATTTTGTCAAAATCAGACTCTTCACAACTAATTCACGGAAATTTTAAATACTAATGTCCCCTGCAGTCCGGTCACCTCATGTGAAAGGCAGCAAGGACATCAGTGTTGCACAATATGATTAAAAATTATGTTTTTGCCAAACAACAGATGCGTTCAAATTTGTATGTGTCATTCGTACCACAGTTACTTTTCCACCATACATGTTTATGAGCTTAGTTTTCATGTTGGTTGGTGATTTGATCATTTGTAAGCGAGAAACAACTGTACATTTTTACAGAGAGACCGCAGCCTTTCAACATTTATGAACGTGAAACCACTGATATTTTTAACGAGACATCAGGACGTTTTCCAGACGTGTTTGTGGCAGAGAAAATGGATATTTTTGACAACATGTCGGGAAAGTTTGCAACTGAAAATGTGGAAAGGTTTATCGAGGAATTTTAGGGCAACACGTGATCTTTTTCTAAACCCCAGCCAGACGTTTTTATTTATTTATTTCGGTGGCTGGGTTGAATACAGCCAATACTCAAACCAATTTGGTCGTGAGCTACAAACTAATTAATGATTTGGGTGAAAAGGGAACAAAAACACAGCAATCCTTAGTTTCAGATGAAAAAACACTAATGATGCTGTTTAATACTGTTTCTCCTTTAATCCTTTAAGTAGCACATTTACCTTGTTTTCCGTGGCGTGCTTCTCCTTCTCCACCTTGGCGAGCGTTATCTCCAGGTCATCGATGTCCTTCTTCAGCTCGGAGCACTCGTCCTCGAGCTTCCTCTTCTTGGCGGTCAGCTCCGCCGTCACTTCCTCCTCGTCCTCCAGCCTCTCCGTCACCTCTTTGAGTTTGGCCTCCAGCTGGATTTTGCTCTTGATCAAGCCTTCGCATCTCTCCTCTGCGTCGCAGAGGTTTTCCGAGTCCTGTGAAGATCCACAGAGAGAACAAAGTAATTGCAGAGTAATTTCTGATGATTAGATTGCATTTTTTGCTGCGATACTCACAGATTGAACTTGCAGGAGCAGATTATTCTTCTCCTGCAGAAGAGAAACCATCTTCTCCTCGAGCTCCTTCCTCTTGGAGTCTGACTTTGCCAGATCCTCCTTACATTTGACGAAGTCCTCCTTCATGGTCGCCATCTCCTTCTCCGTCTCGGCGCTCTTCAGGAGCGGCTTGATTTTGAAGAACAGCTTCATCCACGGCCAGTGTTTCACGTTCATGAACGAGCGCAGGTTGTACTGCAGAATCCAGACGCAATCTCTGCAAGATACACAACAATACCATAGTTTAAATGGTGTTGGTTCAGTTTCTATCACTGTAGAGGAACATTTGTGGTGCTGATCTTACTTTTGTGCGATTAAGTTGGAGAACTCTTTCCTCATGAGATAACCGCGACACAGCGCTTGAGTCTGAGTCACCAGAGAAGCCAGCTTTTCGTCTCGCAGCTCCTCCAGAGTGCCGAGCAAGCCGGCTTTGAAGAAGACCTGCGACAATAAAGTGCATTGAGGCCCCGTCCACACGTACCAAAACGATCTTTTTTTATCCGTCTTCCTTTCAAGAATATTTGCGTCCACATGGATCCACTGTAAACGCCTCAATACGCTGTAGTTCATATGCCAGGCCGATAGGTGGCGCTGGAAATTCACCAAAAACAGAGAAGAAGAGAAGGAGCATGCGTCTTCTTCTTCTCCGTTCTTCTCGTATTGACGGGATCTTTAGGACACGAAAATAGCTAGTCGGTGGTCCACAGCAGAATATTTTGCCCAAGTAACCCTGATAGGCTCAATATCTCTGCAATAGCAGCACGAACACAAGCATGTAGTCCGCCATTGTTGTTGTTGTTGTAATCAGACATCGCGGGGTTCAGAGGTCGAGGGGTGGGGCAATGACGTCATCGTATCGAAAGGTATGCGGATTCACCGTCCACACGAAAACGGAGGGGCTGCATTTTCAAATGTCTCCACCCTGAGACCCGTTTTCAAAAAAGTGCGTTTACAGGATCCGTGTGGACGATCGGCCAAAACGATGCAAAACATGTGCGTTTACACAAAACAGCGTTTTCGTCTGGACGGGGCCTAAAGGCCGCCACACACCGGGTCCGACGACTTCCTTCTCCGACTTCCTTCTCCGACCACTCCGTCGGATCCGTTCGGTAGAAAAGTCACATTGAAACACTCCGCCCCGGCTACACAGCAGCGTATACGTTCTGCACCTGCACGAGATGCAATAAGTCTCCTAAACATCGGGTGGCGCTAGTCTCGTGCCAGACACCCAAAACATAAAAACAGGAAATGACAGAACGGAGTGCGGACCGTAGCTTATCAGAACAAAGCACACACAGTGTTAGCTCAGCATTACTTGCGTGATGTCGTATTACGGTGGTCTCTCTTCCACCAGGGCAGCCAGCTGCTCCTCAAAGTCCTCGGTCCACACAGCCATGGCTTCCAAACATACGTTGGTTTATCCCCAAAATAACGAACGGTGAAGTGTTGTTTGTAACTCTGTGCCGTCTCTGTTTATGTGGTTTGTTTACCGTCGTCACTTCCGCCGCCCCTCCCACACGCCGCGCTGATTCGCTGGCACACCGCCAATCAGAATGGTCACTGAACAGCTAGCTAACAACCAATCAGAGTATCCGACGGCTTCCTAACTCAGACGGCCGACTGATCCGCGCGGCTCCGACAGAGCTGAACACACCGAACAGAATAGCTCCCTAACTCGTCCGACTCCTTCCTAACACTTCAGACGTCC